>JAWPHD010001980.1:0-282126 GCA_037043455.1 Cyrtodaria siliqua | reverse complement strand
GGTCCAGGTGGGCCACCCCTCAACAAACCGTAGAGATATAGATGTACTATGTATAATTTTTATTATATATAAACAGTTTTCAAAATATTTAGAAAAAAAATGCATATCATGATTAGAAACTATATAAATGGGGAGGTATTTTAAAATTTCTTTACAATGTTCAAAAGAAGATTTAAAATACAATTTTGAGGACAGGGGTTCTCTGCAACCTGAGGGTCTTTTAAAAAGAAATTTATTTGCAAATACACCAGATTGCTGTATGTACCTTTAAATCTTGAAAGAAGTAAACATTTACAAAATTGTCAAAATATTTATTTTGTTACTTTGATATGCCTTCATTGATAATTGTAAAGAAATATTTATTTTTTCAAAACCCAGCATATATATCTTGGATAAAGAATTGTTTTAAGTAGATAAATACAAAGCTAACATAATCAACTATGAGTGTTTCAGTTTTTATACAAGATCCACATACCATCTCTGGTGAGTTTTCCTACAGTTGACTGTGTGAAACAAAAATGGTGTTATCCACAATTAGTTACATTAAGAAAATACAAGATATTTCTATGGAGGTGTGACTCTTCCATATTCAGTGGGAACAGCGAGGAACATAATTTAACAGATATAATTATTTATTTTTCTTGGTATTTTCCTTTTAATTTTTCTTTTGTCAAAACAAAGACAAAACAAGAAACAACAACAACAAGGAACAAGATATATGTGTTGCACAGTGTAACTCTTAACATTTAAGACAAAACTAATTATTAAGTAGGTATTTATAAGTCAACCAAGGTTTTTCAAATATATCAAATGTAAAACTTTTAACTGCGTTTTTTTTTATCAATTCGATATATGTATTTAATTTGTGGTTTGAAATTTCCGAACAATGTTAATCTTCCATCTAACTTGCATTTTTTGCATTCAAAATTAGTTTATTTAGAACATTGACATATTCACTAGACCCAAATATTATTTCTTTTGTAGCCCATTCCGGTTGGACTATTATATTATTGTCATTAAGTAATCTTAAAAATATTCCAAAACGTTTTGATATATTTACATTCCCAAAATAAATGTGTAATGGTTTTTGTACATTGGAAAGGAATTTTGAATAAGTCATTCCAATCTCTGTCTATATTTATACCATATTGCCCCAATTTTGGCTATAGATGTTGGATGTACATTTGATTTAATAAGTATATCATAAATGGGACGACAGCCTTTCTGTGCGCTTGTCATTAGGGACACTATTGATGGGCAAATTGGATTTTCTAAACTCATAGCAAGATGAACAAAACTTTGTTTCTGAAGGTAGCATCGTATTGCTGCAGTCATACCTTCATATTCTAAAAAATGTGAATGTACAGCAAACTTTTCGATAAATAGGGTAAAAGAGAAAAGATTACCATTGTTATCCATTATATCATTAATAAATAAAATACCTTTATCATACCATCTTTTGTAAAAACACTTGATCTTCCAATCTTAATGTTATTATTGTAACATAACGGTTGTGTTAATAACTCTTTCCATGACAATAGGTTTTTAACATCTAATAGGATGTTAAGATTTGTGTAAACATCTTTCCAGAAGGGATGGCATATTTTTTGCAAGTTATTTTTTACATGGTCGTTACCGAAAAATAGCATATTGGTGGTGAATGGCTACATATGTTTATGGATTTCCATACATTTTTTATTCCCAATCATTGTTCTTCTAATCCATGTTAATTACAGAGAATATATGAACTGTTTAATATTGATCATTCTATGTCCACCACAATCATAATCTAGAGTTACAACATATCTCTTTGTTTTGTCTGGGTGATTATTTCAGAGGAAACTAAAACGCATGTTTTGCAACAGTGTGACCTGGTCTTCAGGTGAATTAGGTAATATGAAATTAAGGGATTTAACTTAGGTAAAGCTAAGCATTTTATAACAGGGACTTTTCCAAAGGGTGTGAGTATTCTGTTTGACCAGGACAGTAGTAATTATTTAATTTCGTTTGTTTTTCTGTCATAATTTAATGCAACCACACTCATCAAATGTGTTGACATAGTAATTCCTAAGATCACAAATTCCCACTGATCCAAATTAAGGTCTATGTCTGTGCATAATTTTACATTAGAACCTTTATTTTCCCCAAACCATATAACTCTGGTTTTATCAACATTAACATTAAGACCTGAAATATCTCCATTGAATTTTAAAACCATTAGTGCATGTTTAAGGGATTTTTCGGTGCCGTCTTATATAAGTGAGGTGTCGTCGGCATATTAAGAAATTACATATTCAGTTTCTCCTAATTTAACTACTTTAATATCTTTATTTGTCCTGACCAGTACAGCTAAAATTTCGACACACAGAATAACAATATACGGAGAGAGTGCATCTCCCTGTCGGCAGCCTCAGTGAATAGAAAACCACTCCGATAGATGGCCATTAACTAAAATGCAAGATTTAACGTTTGTGTAAAATACTTTTATCCATTTTCTTATATCTTGTCCAAACTGAAAAAAGGTTAAGACCTCATCAATGAAAGACCAGGAGAGGGTATCAAAAGCCTTTTCAAAGTCTGCAATAAGTAATAATCCCGGTATATCATTTTTCTCAGTGTAATAGAACAAATCATAAATGGAACTTGTATTTTCACCTATATATTTCCCCGCCAAAAAGCCAGTCTGATCATCATTTATAAGCAAGGGTAGTACTCGTTTTAAACGCTGTGCAATGCATGCTGATGATAATTTATACGAACAATTTAATAAAGATATTGGTCTCCAGTTTTTTAAATAATGTCTATCTTTGTTTGTCTTTGGTATACATGTTATAATGGCCTCCTTTTGAGTAACTGATAATTCACCTTTCAATAAACCATGATTAATAGTTCCCAAGAGGAAAATTCCTATATCTATCCAGAAGAACTTATAAAACTCCTAGGTATAACCACTCGAGCCGGGGCTCTTAAGATGGTTTGCCTTTTTTAAACAAAATAATAGTTCATGTAATTCTATTGGGCCTTCTAAATTATGTTGGGGCTCTCTAGTTAACTTGGGTATATTAAATCTCTAAACAATTCATTTAAATTTATATTTTTACTGGTTTGTGTGAATACAAGGAGTGATAAAAGTTTCTGGTTTCTTTTAAAATAGGATCTTGATTTTTTTTAAATATTTCCGTCATTTGAAATGAGGGAAGGTATACATTTACTTACAAAATTCCTGTTTTCTAAATTACAAAAATATTTAGTTACTTTCTCTCCTTCATCTAACCATTTGGCTTTTGACCTTATCTTAAGTCCATCCAGTTTTTTTTGTCTCAATTCAAACAAACATTTCCTTTTGCTTTCTAAGCGTATTAAATCAATATCTTTTTTTTGTAATATATCTATTTCTTGTAATAGTTTTGCTTCAGTTTTAAGAAATGCCGAGTAGGATATTGTTTTTCCTCTAATCTCCATTAATAATGTTTCAAAAAAGAGTTTATTCAGTTGGTCATCAATGTCCAAAATTAAAATTGACAAGGAATGTCTTTAATTTGTAAATTTATATTTTGATTCTGTGCTGCATATTGATTTTTTGTATTTTCGATCACTTTTTTAATTTCATCTATATAAGTAGTTTCTTTAAGGAGCGAGTTGTTAAACTTCCAGTAAGATCTCCCCTTTATAAACTTTCCAAATACAAATGATATTGTTATTATTGAATGATCGGTTCGATACCCTGGTAAAATGGTACTATCTTCAATGTCAGATATTTAAAAAACTTCTAGTCGAACCATTTTATTTGTATTTGGACGTCTCCAGGTGAACCCCTTTTTATCAAAATATAATGCTCTCCAACAGTCAATCAAGCTACAGTCATCGATAATGGTTTTAACGCTTTCTCTTGTTTTTGGATTATTTATATTAACATAGTTATGAGTATCGACTTGAGGTTGTAAGACCAGATTAAATCTTCTGCAAGAACAGTTTCATTTCCATATATATCGATATTTTGCTTAATGTCTATATAGAAATCTGGTGTATCTTTATTTGACCATAAATATTTATTAAAGTCATCCTTTTCCATTAATCGTAACATCTAAAATGAGCTTGTTACCATCTGTATCCCCTTCTTGTTTGTGTAATTTATATTCAAAACTGTTATTAAATAAAATTGCAACCCCTCTAGATTGACTATTAAAATTATTAAAGAAACAATTCATATCCCCATTCTACACGTATACAATTTTTATCTTTATTTACAAAATGTGTGGCCTGTAAGAAAAATACTGAAAAGGACTTTTCTTTTAAAAAATGGAAAGACATATTTACGTGTGTTTCTATCACCGAGGCCTTGGACATTCATAGACATAAATGATACCTTTTCAGACATAATTTAAAAAGACTGTTATTTGCCCAATGCTTGCTGTCTGGTCAGACTCAACAAAATAGTCTGTGCAACACATGTGATAGAGAAAATAAAACACATAATCAGTCTGAAAAATAATAAAACTTTGTTCCCTATGGCATGGTCCCACTGAAGTGTCAGCTTAAATCTATCTTTTAAAAAATATAAGTAACAGGCATGAGTTTTTCAATGCAAACAATAAGAGGTTGTATTTGAGACAATATATACGTATGTTTGCATTTTTTTTAAAGACGGGCAAATATACAAGGATAGCTAAAATAAGAACTAAAACATACATAAATATGTTTTTATCTCAGACTATATATTTATTATTTGCTGTAACAATTGAGCATCTTTAAAAATACCACAAAGTTAAATAACTAACCTCAGTATGTTTTGGAAACATACCTGTTTATTTTAAATGTTCACATCACAACACGCATTTATGATCTCTTGAAGCGTGGTTATTACGACGAAACGTCGAATGATGATAGTGGGACAATTTGACTACCTTTTTTAAAAATAAAAAAATAATTATTGTATTTCCTTTTTGTATAATTTCCGGATTATAATCATTTGTTCATGTACTTTTTATTTATTTAAAAACAACAACTGAGATAAGTACATACAATACTCGGTTATGTTCATTTTTAAATCAATGCGCCTAGCCAAAAATGCATTTACAAAATGGGACAAAATGACTAAGTTTTTAAAAAATATTTATAAATTCAGAAAATCTGAATTAATCCAAATTATTCTATATCACTGAAAAGGCTCATGTATGTAAATTTGGAATGTCATCTTAATGAAATATCTGTCATCACCTTATTTACATAAGAATTCTAATTTCCCATGCAGCTGTCCAAATTGTTCACAAAATTTCCCGATGGACATTTTTCATTGCGATTAAGGACATATTTCCCATCGCTACTTGGTCATTGAAAAAGCATGGGAATTTTGTTCATTTACTGACTGCATGCTCCATCAACTCAGGTATATAATTTGAGGCACGCTCGTAATTTTTTCAGGCCCGCTCGTAATTTTTTCTTTGTGTTACATTGCTATATTAGGTATTGGTTTGGGTAAGAAAAGCTAAACACAACTTTGTAATTTAGAAAAGCATATTCATAATTTAGCTAGTTTAAATACAAAATTTGTCTGATATTTCTTTATTGTTTCTAGAACAAGAATGATAGAAACGCATTAAATGAACCACTTTCTGTTGTGTGTTTATATTTTACTGCACACAAAAAGGCTTTATTGGGTGGGCCTCATAATCTGAATCAAAATTGAATATCACAATGTTCTCATGAAATTGCATGGCTAACATAATTCTCTATCCCCTCTCACCCCACCCCCCACCCCCCACCCCCGCCCCACCCCAATTACAATAGGCTTGAAATATGTCCTTAAGAAAGGCCAATGTTATAAAACTGCGACTACTGATGTGATAACATTTATAACGTCGATTTTGACACTGACCACGGCATTATCCCCGTGAATTTCGTCTGCTTCCGTTGATAAATATGCGAATAGCTGTGTAGGACCATATTTCTATGTAGGAGCATATTTTTCCCAGATACCATTTTTCACACACTTGTGAAGAATAAGATCCTATTCTTCACATTTTCAAATGTGACATATGTGTTTGTCCAAAAAGGGGGTTAACAAGAAAATCACATTTTTCACAGATTCTGTCCGTGCCTTTTAGTGTTCCAACGTATTTATGGCATCATTATCATCATCATCATCTTGAGGGGCAGATATATAATTATTATTGTTTTGCCTTCGACGTCTGTCCGTCCGTCCGTCCGTCCGTCTGTCTGTCTCCATAACCCCTGGCCAGATTCACACGAGTGATTGGTACCAAACCTAGTTGTGCCTATAGCCTTTGCGTTCTGTTCGCTTACTTTTTGTCAGAGTTATGGGACTTTGTTATTTTTTCTAAATAGAATATATAGGGGAGACATTATCCTAAACCCATTCTCGGATTTTGATAAAGATTTACTAGTATGAAGCCTAGTTATGCATTGTGAGACCGCATAAAGCTCGCTTCGCATAACGCGAATTAAACTTGGAAAACAAACAAAACAAACAATGTCGTATGTTGACATGTTACACACGGTAGTAACTACATTTGTCACCAATCCTAATCATTCTTGGACTCATTGTCTATGACTGTCAGATCTTTATAAGTTCAGTTTTCAGCCAGATTCGACCACTGGGTCAAGATTTACGTGTCATTAATTTATCAAAAATTGCTGTTTTTAAGAATAATTACAATCTCTTAATCGATCTTGTCCATACATGGAAATACATGTAATATTTGTGGCATAAAGATCTCGATAAAGGTCGATTTTGAGCCCGATTAAACGGTCGGATCAAGAGTTGTATGCCTTTGATTTATCAAAGAATGGCATATTTAGCAATGTGAACACTCTAGCACCTTCATTGTTTACTGATCCGAATAATATGTGATACACGATATATTAATGATGGGAATCGGTTGAAGAAGCGGAGTATATGGCTTTGCACATGGCGTCGGTTTGTAGAACATGTATATTAACTTGAGGACAGTTAGGCATAGTATCCTTAATTTGGTATGCGCGTTGGTCACGCGTATTGATTTTGAAGTCAAATGTCATGGTCGGGGTGACTTTGGACAATGGAACGATAGAGAATGGTTAGGTCTACGCTCCTCAAACTTGGTATGGAGGTTAATTATGACCAGTAGTTGATCCCTACTGATTTTGAGGTCAGTAGGTCAAAGTTCAAGGTCGCTTCACCTGGGACAAATCAAGAACAGTTGCGCCTAGGATCCGTAATTTTGGTATGCAGTTTGGACATGACCAGTAGATAACCCTTTTTAATAATGAGATCATTAGGTCAATATCAATATGACCTTGGCTAAGAATACATTTTCTATCACTTAAGAACAATTGTGCTGTGATTCTCAAACTGTGTATACATGTTGTCCACGACCAGTAGGGACATGTATGTTTACAAAAATATATTGTACTTGATACATGTATAGCAACATCTCTTTCCTTGTTGGCCAATGTGACCGCTTTAAATAGGGACATCTTGGCTAAACTATGCGGAAAAACATGTAGGATTGCTCGATTCCGTGAGTCTGTCCTGTTGGTCCGTTTTCACGTGCCTGCTCCATAACTTCCTCATGCATGCACCCATGCAAGACCCAGGTCCGTAGCTTGAAGGTCAATGTCATACATAGTGGTCAACTGTCAGGGTCTATGTATATAAGCAGACAATGTATTGATGATCGTGTCGGCTCTATAATTTCAACTTGCATTAACCGATTTTCATATAACACACCCAAAACTTCTTTTTGCGGGGATAAAGCAGTTCACAAGAGCACCGCTAAGCGGAGCAAAATACGCTCGAATGGATTCTTCTGTTGAATGTAATCTTGAAAACTAAGCATATGACTTCTTAGTGTGACCTTGACGCGATGCGAAGCATGCGTTTTGCACATTGCCTTGATATGGTGAACATTTGTGCCAAGTTATTTTAAAATCCCTAGTTGCATTACAAAGTTTCAGAACGGACACGAATCCTGGGCTCGAATCTTTGACCTTCAACCGTAAACCTTGACCTTGAGCCCACGCACTTGAAACTTGAGTTCTGCGAGTTGTCTTGATGAGGTGAAGAATTGAACCAAGTTTCATGAAAATCCTACAAGTGGTTTAGGAGATATGGATCGGAGACGAAATCCTGGGCTCGAATCTGTGACCTGCAACCGCAATCTTTAACTTGAGCTGACTCACCTGTAACGTGGGTTCTGCACGTCGATTCGATGAGGTGAATATTTCAACCTAGTTTTATGAAAAAATTTCAAGGGGTTTAGGAGCGGACACGAAATATTAGCCAAATCCTGGGCTAGGGTATTTGACCTTCAACCGTGACCGTGACCTTGAGCCGACGCGCCTGGAACATGGGTTCTGCACGTTTTATCGATAATAATAATTGTCTATATTTATAGAGGATAACATGTTTTGCCTACGACCATTCTTACACATGGTGCTCTTGAGTACGGAATGAGACCCGTATTCATTGATTATGGATTTTGGCTCCTACAACAGGGATTTTGGTCTCTGTTATAGTGATAATTGTTTGATATACATGTATAGAATAATTATTTAATTATTTCCTTTGCTTCCGACCAGTTTTATCATGGACGTGTTCCGAGTGGGGTTCAAACCTACGACCCTCCGATCGCAAGTCCAACGCGCTAACCACTCGGCCACGCCGCGATGAGATGATGGACATACATGCCCGAGTTTCATGAAAATCCTTTCAGGGATTTAGGAGATATGGAGCGGACACGAAATATAATCAAATGTCTTTTAACATCAATGTGTGACCTTGACATTGACCCGAGGCGGTCGAAGCATGCGCTCTGCACATCGCCTTCATATGTGAATATCTGTGCCAAGTTATTTTAAAATTCCTCATTCCTTTACAAAGTTACAGCCCAGACACGAAATGCTAACAAGCGGACATGTACCATACCATAGTGAACATAAAATTACAATTTAGTTTGGCACTAGCCGGGATCGAACCCGCACCGCTACGGCGACAGCGCCTAGCAACAACAAATTCGACCGAGCTACCAACTGCGCTACCGCAACAACTCCCAAAAAAGTTTTGCAAGTTAATATACGTTAACCCTTTTTGATGGATCAGTTTCTATGGAAACGAACCTAATAGCATACGACTTACGGTAAATGCATTTCGGAGTTCATAACACAGCAATATGTGAAAAATGCGATTCAGACGTAAAAATGCACATTTTTGGTAAAATTGCACATTAATATTGAAATGTGAAGAATGCGATTTCATGTCACATCAAAAACCTGCATCGATCACAAATTTCACAGGAAATATTAAATATGTGACTGTGTTGTGTGAAAAATGAGATCCCATTCTTCACATCTGTGACGAATAGGATCCTATTCTTCACACGTGTGAAAAATGTGATCTGGGAAAAATATGGTCCTACATAGCTGGGATTTGAACATAAACCATTGCAAACTTCTGTAACGTTGGACATGACGTTTATTGACAATATTTTTGTGACAAAATGTGTGGTAAATAACTAAAATAGGATAAAACAACCACTTAAATAAATGTTAATGGAAAACTTATGAATATTTTATGAATAAATAGGTCCATTCGCCTTAAATTGAAAACCTAAACCAAGCAACACAGTTCGTATTGTAATTTGTACAAACACCGTGGGCAACGTAATAGTATAGCAAAAATACATTCATTTGATAATGATACTCCATTGGCTAGCTGAGTCATACTACGAATACTACATTTTCTGTTGCGGCTTTTGAATCTTCTTCATCAGCCATTTTATTTCCTCTGAATTAATCTGATTAGTTGGTTGTTTTTGTGAAATTTGGAGAACAACAGTCCATATGTTCTCGATAATTAGGAGAATACAAGTGGCCTTTTTAAGATCATAATTAACCTCATTTCACCAATAAAGATGTTGTTGTTTTTTTGTCTATGTTTTGAATAAATCCTAAAATAAAGCCACTTCATTAAATAATCAAACTAATTGAGTAGTCGCTTTACATGATACTCATCTTCAAAGCATGGTATTAAATGTGGCGTATCTACGTCGCACAAGCATATTTATTATCCATCGCATGTTCAATATTTGTTATACCAACTCGCCTTCTTCTACTTGAAGTGAAAGGTCAAACGGTTTCCCTGAGTTAGATAAAACGGAAGTGTGGAAAACTCAAATTGTTCATAAGCACTCGTTATTTTTTCGGTTTGACCAACTTGTTGCGAATACAGGATGCTAGAGAATGCATACCAGTGTACTTCGGCAAAATAACGCACGTGTACATAAATATACGAATAAAGAGAAAATCAGTAAATAAATGTTATACAATTTGTGGGAAACGTAACCCAATAAATACGACAAAATTTTAAACACGGTATTCTCAATGGTTTGTTCTCTCGTTGCTCTTTTTTTTATATTGATGTATGTATTCTCATCTTCGTTATATATGACCTATTAATGATGCCTATATGCTACTTTGTTAGAGAATATATCCTGTCGGTATTTTTTTATTTACACTGTCCCGTTTTATTGGAAAGACAGTAATATAAAGGTGAGGTTTGGTGCATCCTTGAACCTGGGTTAAACCACAGTGGCCCTTCTGCCACTGACCATCCCCATTCTAACGTGGTAGCTCTACTGTCAACCCTTTTATGTTTGTGATTTTATATGCCTTGCCTTTTATTTATCCTTGCAATTGGTGTTTGTTTCGATGCGTGTTTTGGTTGACTGTTTTCTGTTCCTCTTTGATTGTCAATGTGAACACATTTTCTTTTGGTAAACGGAAAGAAGAAACTAACAACTGACAAGATCGTGTTTGCCTATTCTCAGTACAAATGGTAACCTATGGCAAATTTTATTGCATTGTTACATTGATTTTAGATCACACACATGATGAAACTCTCATTACTCTCTGGAACTTTTTGCTAACTTTGTAAGGATTCTCTCAATAGAATACGATAACCAAAAACAACATTGAGTGTTCCTGAATTTAATTATAACGCTTTCACCAAGAGACTTTCGCCTGTTTTAAACCCGTTAATATGATGTTATTAGTTAATTCGTGTTTGACTCTCCTAAATCAATTGAAAAACCCATATCAATTTCTTCTTATTGTTGGAAGCTGAGACTCTAAGTCGGTCGGTTTTTATCAATACACTTTTATTGTTTGTAAATTGGCAACGGATCCATAGACAGAGTTGATCGGAGACTGTTAGGCGTTGTTTATTACACGTGCGTTTGGCGCAAGCATTTACTTATTGCCAACTACAAGCTCTTAATGTCTAAGTAGTTCCATTGACTGTATGCCTATGTTGCCTTTAAAATACTGTTTAGCATTCAACCTGTATAATTCATTGAATTTGATAAAGCTGTTACCAAAGGAAACAAGATACAAGCTAGACATATTGCTGAGCTGAAATGGATAAAACAATTACAAACTCCTTATCCAGTAGGTCTAAATGATAACATTTATAAGGAAGGACAAATTTAAAATACTCCTGATATAGATGTGTTTGGTGTCAATACGTAAGCGTAAAGGGCGGTCGCATGGTCGTAGAAAGAACCATAATTCAAAACGTAAATTTAAAAAATGTGTTTCTGTCGCAGAACTTAACATTATTTACACAAGTTCTGGTAGACACGCGCTCCTTAGCAAAGTAGTCAGTCTGACGTTTTCTTGTTTACAGAAACTTGACGAAAAATCGGATGCCATTATATCCGTATTAATTCACTTTACGATGTTGCGTTTATAATCCAAAATTACACACAACATATTTTGCGTCCACATATTGATGCTCCATCTGACCATCAAGGGCATTTCTTGAAAATTACTTACTTAAACAAAGGCATCGATTTCATGAGTTTAGCTTGTGTTTTTAGTGACAGGCGGGTGACTGAATTCCGAAATATTTCAAGAATATTGACATTTCTATTATATATTACAAGTGTAAGAAATCAACTGTAAATCATATTTTCAATTACAATAGAATAGTTTCTGATCTAGAAATCGAGACTTCTAATCCCATTGATTGAGAATGTATTTGTTATGACCTGCCGGTCATATTATCACTGGCAATCTTGATATTATTCAGGATAAAAGGACAAGGCAGCTTATTAACAAAGTCCTAAGTATTACTTCCATTGGATATTGATTTAATGCCTGTCGCAATAAAACTGCGGATTCATTAAGTATGTTTGAACTAGGTGGTGTAAACGCGAAAGCGCAGATAAAAAGGCACTTACTGCCTAGATGAAAACAATTTTTGAAATTATCGTACTCCTTTTACAATTTTATGAGTCAAATTCCTCTCTGTTTCTACGGCGGCCATCTCATAATTTACGTCATGTGAAGAAAGGAATCCAAACTCTTCATGTCATGTGCTGTCTGACGAGTACGTTGAATGCAGACCTAACAAGCACCTTTGCTTATATAACCACACCATTGCTGGAGACTATGAATGTTTCTGCTACTAATAAGCAGAATAAGCTCCTCATTATGTACTGAATTCCAAAACTTCACCAAAAATCCATATAAAGCACGTTTTATCGCAAATTCTACAAGCACCTACGACTTTTCAACACTATACACCTTTCTACTAATCTACCACATACCTGATCGATTTTGACGAGAGATTATTTTGCCGAAACAAATATACGGGACTAAATGTTCGTCTTTGTTTACATCATCACCGTACGCATTTCCCGCCAGTCACACGGTCATAATTATGTACTCGGCAAAATGGTCCAGAGGCGAAAACGCGAGGTTTTAAATCTAAAATCTCGTGTTTTCGTGTTTTCGTATTTTCGACTTGACAAATTTGATTGCAAACTACGAAATTTAACACGAAAACACAATAATGATTAACGGGTTTTCGCGTCGCGTTTTTGCGAAAAACGTCGAGTTTTCGCGTTTTCGCGTTCAATTACTAGTGCGAAAACCCGTTAATCATCCTCGCGTTTTCGCCCCGAAAACACGAGGTTCTAATATGGCACGAACAGGATTCCGTACTTGTTGCATATTTGTTTTTGTACTGTTTCGAAAGAGGTTTCGTGTTGGGTTTGTCGCCTGCTAGCCAGAGAGACATTATTGATGCGTTTAATAATACATCTCGGTAGCTGGATGACATACTCAATACTGGCAGAGACTCGGTTCCGATAAATACAATTATACCTCGGATTGGAATCCCCTGATCGATCTTCACCGGATACCCATGAAAGATTATTAGATTGTTCCGTGTTTTCTCACTGAATAAAGAGATAAACATATGTCATGATTATTTCTGTATGTTGAGCTGCTCAAGAAATGCCAGAAATTGTTTGGACTTTTTCGATTTTAGATTTATTCTTACTTATAATGGTTTAGTTTAATAGGAATATTAAAGTGGTATTTAACAAGAACAATTTTAAAATCTCAAAACAAAATCCTTTAGTTCATGATATGATAACGGTTTATTTAGAAATGTTAACAGTGTGTGTCATTGTACACTTGAGAATAAGTGTTGTCTTGAGAGCACTTAATCTGACACGCCATTAGTCGAGAATAACGTTAGGATATGTCGATTGACTGCCTAGGGATTAGGGATTATGTCTTTATTATGTCTCTAGGAGTATCTATCTATTCGAGTCCTAGTTCGGATTTGTTTTCTTGGCTTCAATACATGTGGTTATCGAGAACAACAATCCAGCTCGAAATCTAGACTCAACGTTAAAGATTTTCGAAATTAGACTTTTCTGGGACCTCGAATACGAAAACCGTGTCTGCTACCTTTCTTTCTTGTTTGTGTCCGTTACAACCAAAGTTTTGCTCCACTTTTCAGTATTTATTTACACGACATGTCTAGCATGGGTTTAAGTCTGCAGTTTAGAAATCAATCTCAATAGGTATATCCAAAACTAATATGAACAGGTGATAAGGAAGTAACAAATATAAAGTTAAAAGTAAATTAATACGAAAGAATATGAAAGTATGAATTGAAGTTTATGTAATATACGTGGTTTATGAGAAATCGTAATACCATACACCCATACACTTTGCTTCTCACCAAAACAAACCTACTTTCGATTTCATTGTTTACAAGCAATACTTCCGGTTACAGTTACTCAATAACATTTTAGTCACATGACTAAATTCAGCCAAACAGCATCCTCTCATTGTTTACATCCTCGGTAGTTACAGTAAACTCTGTATATCGTCGCTTCTAACCGCCATCCATCCCCACCACATCTCCTTGTTGAGCAATGCCTACTGGTTTAGTATGGGGCGGCATGCTTCTTTTTTCAGAGGGCATAAGGCTTCTATTATCAGCCTTTCCTCCCAAGAAAGAATGAGGCATGCTGACTCAGCCCTCACCAGACTATGTATATAATACCTATAACTAGTCATTACATTAGCTAGTCATTACAATCTAGTCATCTTAGTCTGGGGTACTAAGACAGTTTATAAACATAGTTCCTTCTTTGTCACCTTTACTATCCATGTATGTAGATTAAGCATAAAATTAAATATAAACGACTGAATGCTATTACTGTGTTTTACAGGGCCATGTTCTCTACATGTTAGTAATGTTCAATCGTTGTTATTTATTTACTACCTCTCAAGGTATATATCAGTACACGAGACATTTCAATAAGCTCTCTCATGAATTTAGTTGCATTGGATTATTTGGTGTGAGTTTTATTTACAAAGTTAAAAGAAACTATTCCAATTTTAGACAGCAACAGGAAAGTTCTTATGGGGAAAAAAGTATGAAAGGGAAGGCGACTTGAAAATGAACACGGATATTGTCACTTACTGTAGTCTATATTGATGAACGAAGCTTCAGGCTTGTATGTATTATTAGATTGTCTAGACATAATGGGCTGCCTAATAACGTTGTATTAGTTAAATTGACATTTAAGCTAGATGCGATAATAAATACAATAAAAGGTCATTGTTCTTATATTTCTGGTAATATAAGAAATCTGACAGAGATTAAGTTATTTAGACGACACGTGTCATCAAAGTTATGCGGGGGAATAAGAAAAGACACGGCATTAAACATTGGAAGGCGTTTATGGCATTTGCAATGTTTACGACTGTAAAAAGTCGCCCCGACTACGAATCAGTATCAGAAGTGTTATAACTTATTGATCATGCAACGTGTACCGTCTTCGCGATGTGTTTTACAATTATAGTACTAACACATATAAACGTTTAAAACTGAATGATTATTTAAAACAATAACAATTCACTTTAAATAATTTTATAATCATTTATTTTCCTCAAGCTTCTTACTTCATGATTGGTTCTAAACAAAATAAAGTTCACATAATCAAGTATTACATTATAACTCCCACTTCTAACCCGTTTCAAACGTGAATCACAACCAAATCATTCTACCAGTTCGAAACCAACCTCATACAACATCAACCAGTCTCACCGTGCTCAACGCCTTTGTTTCAGACCACTATACACCAGCTGAAACCGTATAAGATAGTCTATAACCCGGTGTAATGGAAAAAAGGACTCAGCAACTCTGAGAATTCACTGCAACTCTGAGAGACCCTCCTTAACATTAGCTTGAACCAAAGTCCCAGAACTACCCTGTGTTAAATCTCTTTAACGTATCAAACAACAGCTTCAGACGCTATAAAATAGGCTACGACTCGGTATGCTGCATTGGTTTCAGAGGACTCAACAACTCCGAGTATACACTGCAACTCTGCGAGTCTCTCATTACCAGTGACTTCGACCAAAGTCCCAGCTCTACCCTACAGCCAGCCATCCCATTCAGCAACCTTCCTTTTTGTTTTTCATAACCGAGTTCTTTTTATTTTGTGTTTGTTGCTTCAAACGGATTCCTGTTTCAGTAATATCATAGTAATGTTACTAGTATATTTTTCCCGACTAACTGCTTTTTAGACAGGATAGTTATTTTAAAAAACAGACCTATTAAATGGGTATTCGTCTTGACTATCATTTGAAAAGAAATATATCAGTTTAGATATTAATTGTTATTTGTTACATATAATTAAATGAATAACAGAGCTACTGTAATTCGATCATAAAACAAGTACATATTAATACCCCAAATGATTTATTACTCATGTGTTTGCAGTATACAAGTGCTTTAAATTAGAATACCTATTAAGCCAGTGCCAGGAGTCGTGAGAGGTGGTGTTACACCTTATATTACTTATCATGAATGCTGCTTTCTCTCTCCTGTTTGTTGTTTCCAAGTGATCCAGACTTCAGCATATATTGACATTCCAACGTAGTGTTTGTTTAGTGCTGTGTAGCGGCTGTAAAGGATCACCCCGACTACAAATCAGTAGTGTTATTTGTAGTCCTTTGGAATCATCAATCCCAAACTTTGTGTGGTCCAAGTAGAATATCGCTTAAGCCGGTGCTAGAGGACGTGATAGGTCTTAAATTAGCTGTCATGAACAGACTCAATAAAGCAAGTCTTCTATTTTTCCTTGTTTGTGTTTGTTGCTTTCAAAGGACGCCCTTTTCAGTATTTAATGACATTCACACTAGCGTTTGTTTAGTGCAGTGCGACGGCTGTAAAATGTCGTCCGAACTACAAATCAGTAGTGTTACGACTTGCTGGTCCTTTGGGATCATCAAGCCCAATATGTGTGGCTTTAACGTAGAATATCGCTTAATCCGGTACTAGGGGGCTAGAGAGATTTCCCCTTTATATTACCGCTCATGAACAGAGTCGGTGAAACAGAGTCTGCATAACTTTCTTGCTTGAGTGTGTTTGTTGTTTCCTTCGGTTCTTATTGACATTCACACTAGCATTTGTTTAGTGCGGTTTGCCTGCCGTAAAAGTCGCCTCTACTATAAATCAGTAGTGTTATTACTGGTCCTTTGGGTTCATTAAGCCCAATCTTCTTGACTTTAAAGTGGAATGCCGCTTGAGCCGGTGCTAGCGGGCATGAGCAGTGTTGCAATTTATATTACCTCTCGTGAACAGTCTCGGTGAAACCGGGTATGCTACTTTCTCTCTTGTTTGTGTTGTTGTTTCCAAGGGATCACCTTTACAGTATTTCTATACCAGAACAAACGTCATTTAAATCGATTACGTTTATTTGCAGATGAAACAGGAGATATTTTAGTTGTATGATTGATATTTGGATAGATATCCAGAACTAGTCAATAGTCCCTCCAGTCACTTTGCATTAACGTACTGAAGTTATGAAATCTTAATTAAAACATGTAGATGTTTTGTCCTATATTTACAGCATTTTGGGTTCAGTGAAGATGTGGCTGGGGCAACATTCATGGCTGCGGGTAGTTCTGCTCCAGAATTATTTACTGCAATTATAGGTGAGTAAAGTACCTAAATTAATATAATTTAATATAATCCACTTTTTTTAGTTTCTACTAGTGTCATTAGTTGGTTATGTCATTTAGACAGGTTTAAAATAAATTACACAAGACAGTATGAGATAAATGTAATATGTCTAACATACATTATTCAATATCTTTCTCCGTATACCCTTAAACATGAGTGCTCATGTACTATGAGGTGGACGGCTTGACGATCATCCTATCATGTTAGCCAACGAGTTTAATAAATTCAGTAATTAAAGGTTCTATTTGCCGTGTAACTCATAACGTCACATAAAGTTATATGTAGAACCGGAAAACGGACACTAACCTGACGTCATCTGACGTCAACTACAACTAGAGGATTTCGTCCCCGGGCCATGAATAATGTATAGAAATATTTAAGTACTAATAAGCAATTAAAATGGATGTTAAATATGAGTATTCAGTATTTGAAACTTGTTTTAAACTACATTTTTAATCATTCAGGAGTATTTATAACTAAAGGCGATGTCGGTACCGGGACTATTGTCGGGTCCGCCGTCTTCAACATATTGTTCGTCATCGGTTTATGTGGCGTACTTGTTAAACAGGTAGCGTATCAAGTTATTTATTTATTTTTTAAATAATAAAACAACAAATTGGGTTTATAATATTAAGTTCACGAAAAATAAGTATTATACTTAACAAAATTCCTCTTGACAGATGTATGTGTGATTCATATATGCTAATACTATTTCATAAGTAATTTACAAGCACAAAATATTCATTTATCAAGGTCATGATTTCATATAAAGTATAAAATATATCAGCAAATATACAATATTTTGTCAAATTGTTTCATTTTTTTGCTTATGAAATAAAACAGAATCACACTGCGTTTTGTATTTATATTTCAACCAATGTAGATGTAGAGGTTGAACAGAAAGCTGAATCAAACAAACTTCAGGGCATTGTTGATACTGTTCATCTTATTTATTTTTTCTGATTCATTAGGCAGTATCGCTTGCCTGGTGGCCTTTATGCAGGGACTCCATCTGCTACTGTCTCTCCATCGTTGTGCTCATTATAGTAAGTACCTGTTAACATGTGTAGACATTCTCGTTATACTAGTGAGACACTGGTAGTAGCGATGGTAAAGATGTTGCGATTGAACCCGCTCCTCTCACGACTGTGGGTTCGAATCCCACTGGGAGCTCGACTTATAAGTGAGAAAGTGCAGATTCTTGCGGATGGCGGGTGGTATACAGTACTGGTTCTACCCAGGAAAAGGTGGGTTATCTGCCTTCAATATCAATACCATCATAAATAGCCTTAAATGTGCTGAAAATGACGTAAACATCATTCAACCAACCAACCAACCGTCTCATTTATACAAATGACATTGTACTTGTAACTTACTTCAACACTTATTAGGTGTGTCATTAATAGAACTGTAGTTCAGACTAAATTAGTATACCAGAAAAGCACGGCCTGTCACAGACAAATCAGACAGACATCCTGCATCAAAGAGTAAAACCATTTGGAAATACGCATTACCTACGTGTACTCGTTTGGTATTGGTAAAAACAGTTTCGAGTTTGCTAATTTTTACTATCCGTAATAAAATGTCGATTACCGCACACGTCTTATTCTGCCTTACATCCGTGTCGGAAGTTGTCGACACGGAATTAAGCAGAATGGTACACAGCAGGACCAGTTATTATTTCCCACAATACCAGACAAATAAATCATAATGTATTTACTTTTAGAGATTTCATTAGGATGGGATGGGATTTTATTTACACTGTCTTGTACATTTGGACATTGTAAACAGGAAAATAGAGAGGCTGTGTACACATACGGGGAGTAGTCAGAATATTTTGAGACTGGTTCTATAACTTTATAATTGGCGTTCACAATAAAGCAAAACATTGGTTAACAAAAGATAAATGCATTTGTCATTCACTTGTGCTCAGAATTTACAAAATAGAAATATTGTGTAAACATGCATGTTGCATACTACGGAGCACTTTGACGACGTCGATGACGTCGCTGCGACGTTAAAATTTGGTGTTTTTTCTTCAAAATATTCGCCACCCACCAAATACACACAGTCAGCCCATGTTTCGGCCTTCCTGTGAGCATATCATCTGTCGATTCGCGATCTTCCGTAAATCGTCGATGCCATCTAAATACAAATGCCCTGGAACACTTCTTGTGTTGTTTACCGTTTGAATGCAAGTGTCCGCAGACGTCATAGCAGCCTTCGTGCAAAATTTTACAACAGTCCGGTGCTCCGTCATTCAAGCGACATCATTTTCTGACTTCAACAAAAAATTGCACCTGTACTTTAAAAGTATACCGCGACTTCAAAGTTGGCAAATAACGTCATACCTTTGTCAGTGCTTTCCTCTGACATTGTTACGAGTATTTTATGCCAAATGTGAAAACAAATAATATCTATTGAAAGTGAAACATAATATACGCAACGTTTTACAATTTCCAAAGTACTCCGTGATACCGAACATGGGTTGCTATAGCAATGTTTTTACGGCGCATTAGGCATCCAAATATAATGAATCTCCAAGGAAACATTCAAAAGAGGTTGAAAATCATTTACAGAAAATTAAAAGCGCTATGATGTAAACTATTCTGTTTATAAATGCGATCTCAGAACTTTCCGACTGCACCTCGTACAGTCGATTTAGGCTGAACAGTAGAGCATATTACCTACAGACCTTTTCAAGTCGGTAACCCTATATTCACCCACTCGTTGATCTGTTCATTGACTAGTTACTTCGCTATTTTGATTTAATGTGCGGTACAGTGCAGACCTACAGATGCCATCGCGTTTGGGTGTTGTGGTTTCTATGGGATCATGTTCTTAGTTATTTATTTCGGGAACTTGTATTATATGACATCTCTGGCTAATATATTACATCAATAATAGATAGGACAATTTGTTATGCAATTTTAACGTGTTAATATTGTTTTTAACCACCTGACAAAGTCTAAGATTGTTGAGTACATATCGCTATTATTCCAAATGTATGTGATGTGATAAACATTTTATTCGGACAGCATTGCTTGACCGTGTGTGTATCTCAAAATATATTTATACATTACAACATATACAAAAATAAAACACATCACAATGCAATTGAATAATGAGTTTTGTTTTCTTTGCCAGGTTGTGCAAGATGGCAAAGTCGCGTGGTATGAGTCTCTCATCCTGCTGCTCATGTATAGTGGATATATAGCCATCATGAGGTATTGTTGATGTTTCATTGTGGATATACATGATTCATGAATACTATTAAACATGCACTAGCTAGTTAGAATGGAGCACTTATTTCCATATTAGTTAATATTTTCGTTAAGTTTGGAACTGCCAATGTGTTGGTATCCCTATGGACACGAACTGTGCATGAATACTATTAAACATGCACTAGCTAGTTAGAATGGAGCACTTATTTCCATATTAGTTAATATTTTTGTTAAGTTTGGAACTGCCAATGTGTTGGTATCACTATGGACACGAACTGTGCACCTCTTGTCGCAGATTTGTTTTTGTATTGTTATGAAAGAGATCTCATGTTGAGTCTTTTGTCAGATGTCATCTAAACCTTTAATAATACCTATCGGTATCTGGATTATATGTTGAACATTGGCAACCTTTTTTTTCTATGGTTAATAATATCTATCCTAAAGAACTTAAACTCAACTAAGCTAATTGTCTAATACTGCCGTTTCTGTTCTCTGTTTTCATCTCTCTGTTGCAAATGGAGGAAATAATAAGGAAAATCCGCGACAAGGAAGATAATTTCACGTTTTCTTTAAATGTGTTTATTTTCCCAATTAGGCGGGAAGTTCTTTAATAATGACCTTTTTGTGACTGACCGACCCAAGGCGGTATCCCTGTTGTTAACCCTAAGTGGTTTTGATGCGTGTTTTTGGTTTACTGTGGTCCTTGAATGCTACATTTCCTGTTCGACTTTTACATCTACTGTAGCTTCTATGTTTCCCTTCTAAGCGTTGTTAGTTCGGTATGTGTATTTTCGATTGTGTGTGTTTGTGAATGCTACATTTCCTGTTCGACTGTCGTACCGAATTGTATAGGCTAATCATATGTTTTTAATTTAATATTATAAAATTGGATTTAACCACAGACGAAACTTTAGGTCATTATAACCTAGAGTGTAGTATATAAAAATACTCTCTGATTTTATTTTTGTTTAAATTAGGGAATCTCGTTCTTTCATTAATATCTCCCTTTTCGGCGATATGTTAACGAATATCTCACATTTGTAGAACTCAATTACATTTTTAAACTACTTTTATGAGATGTTAATGTTGTAATTTAGGAGCTTCAGCGATAAAACGTTAACAACAATAATGAAGTCTTTAGAAAATAAATTATGTGAAAATGTCTTATTAAAAACACATTTACATAATTTTTTCACGTCAACACTAGATTCTGTAAATTAAAACTGAAATGTTGTTTTCTCTCCTACTGAATTCAACGCTAACAAGTGCTCAAAATACTTTCATAAATCGTCAGTCCGCTCTCATACTTTTTATCACATTTTATAAGGCAATGTTTCAACGACATCAAGTTTGATTATTTCGCGCAAATAATCATTCTTACAATATGAAAACGAACGACAAGTTACAAATTCAATCCAATTATAATGAAAATTCTAATACACCCGCACTATATAGCCTAGTTTAAAATATCTCGTTATATTGAACGATATATCACTGTAATTTTTGCAACGTTAGGAGAATAAGCATTGCGCATTGCGCATTGTAACGTATGCAACGTTAGCAGAGCAAGCAAAGCAATGCGAAAGATTTCAGATGTGTGCATTATTTTCACATTTTAGGGGTATTAAAATAAAAATATAATATCGTTTACGGTGAATTATCTATAATGTTCGGGCTCGTGAAATTATTGTTTACAATTGAACTCCAAACCGTGATATATTAAACGATAATTCACAGTAAACGATGTTCTATTTCTTAAGTAATGACCAAATATAAATATCGAACGAAAACAATATGAACGTATACAATAAATAGAGTTTAATAACCAGTGCTTTTGAGATACGGGAAATATCTCCCGAGGTAGAGTTAATTTCTTTATTTTTTTTTTTTTTTTTTCATATATTTTTTTTAATTTTTATTTTCTATTTTTTTTTTTAATTTTTTTTTTTTTTTTTATATATATATATATATTTTTTTTTTTTTTTTTTTGATTTTTATTTTTTTATTTTTTTTTTTTTTTTTTTTTTTTTTATATCTGTTTTTTAACAACACACTTTTTAACACCCTTGCATTTCTTTGTGCTAGCCTCATTATCTAACATATACGAATATAGTTTACTTCGTACGAAAGTCCGAACAATTCAACAATGGGTATTCCACAAGTTTCATCTTTCATCTTGCCAATAACCTTTTTATTATCATTAAAATGAAACTTACTTTTTGGATCATAATCACAATTATCAAAATGTTCTTTATCCTTGTAAAAGTCTGCATACACATCTTTTGTTTTTATTTCATAGCACGAGGAATCGGTATCAGTAAATAATAATTTCGCTTTTTTATCATATGTATTTTTAATGTAGTTGTAATGGAAATCATACATCAAATATTTTGACAAGTCTAAAATACACATACCAACATAAACAGGACGATTTAAAACTAATCGTTCTTTTATTCTGTTTATGGCAAATAAATTTTCAATAAACATTTTACAAGAAATAAATGAAGGTCTTGCTGCATATTTTAAAAGGACCTCCTCGTCGTGAGTTAATTTAACATTAATTCTTTTTCTCAAATTTTCCACAGTTTTACCAAAAACTGAATTGTTCATCAGTTTCAAGAAATCCTTTTCAAAAGCATTTTTGCCAGCTGTTCTCTTAGCAGTATTAAAGTCTATGTTTGTCTTTAACCACTGTGATCCGTCAAACTGTAGTAGTCGGTGTATTTTTGTTACCTTCAATCCAAGCTTTTTATACAATTCTAAGTTTCTAAAATACACGACATACTTTTCTTTATTTTTTAGTGTTGTTACAAGTTTATTAACATTGCAATGTCCTAAATTAAACTTTTGTTTTAAATTTTTACAATAGTCTGACAACCACTCATCTTTTATGTTTAAACTTTCCGGGGCGAGAGGATAATCATTATGCGAGATACTCAATATCACACTCAACAATGTAATTTGATTTTCCTTTTTCAAACTTATCAACCCACTTGAAGTTGCCAGTAGGCAACGGCTGACACATAGCCCACCCATACAAGTTATTAGCATCAAGATGTATTATGTACTTGCTTTCTTTTTTCTCATCATAGTTTTTCATATATTTATTTTTAGCCTTTGAATATCTATTTGCAATATAACTCGTACCGCCTCTTAATCCTTTTTCCACAAACAAATATTGATCAATATCAGTTATTAAATCGAGTTGGATACCAGTCATCTTAAGGCATGCATCCCAAGCAAAACCAGGACTACTGAAGTAATGACAAGGATCTAATTCGTAATACTCAATACACATTTTTCTAAAGTTTTCAAAAACATCTGTCAGCAACAATACATCAGTCTTAAGATACAAATCATGATATTCTCCCATATTTTTAATCTTGAATGTTTTCCATATTTTTTTAGCGTGTTCATAAACTGCATCTGAAATATGCTCATCATTTAATTGAGAATAAAAGCTATCTTTGCTTAGTATCCTTGACGCGTTCAAAACTGTTCATGTAATCATAAGGATAAACACCTTTTCATTTTATTAATTCTAGCTTATCATCAAAGTTTTCATGCGCAGTGTATTGATACGAAGGGATGTTTTTTACTAAATTATCAAGCGATTGAGACATAAACTGGAAACTGTCAATAAACACTAAACTTTTTCCTAACATAAATATATATTTGGTATAACATTTATGGGTTTTTTAAACTTTCCGATGTGTTGCATTATAAAGTGAGAATCATATCCTCTCAAGTTATGAAACAGGTATTTTTTCCGTCAGCTTGAAATTAATATTACATATATTGTGAGCGCTTCCCCTATACTTTCCAGTTATATCGCAATGATCCCTGACTTTTCTGATGAAGTTTGTATATGCCACTGTATAACCCGCGTTACCTTTTTTGAGAGTAATGTTACAAAACCATGACAGCAAATATGACATGATTTGGATTTTTGGAATCTAGCTTCTTCTTCTCTTGACATCACCAAATCTTTTAGTTTGTTTAGTGTAAGAACCGATAAGTCATTTGCTGACCCAAAAATAGAAAATGGTAAACGAATACTAAAAGGAACATTTGAATTATATCTTCCGAAATCTCATTTTTGGTCTATCTTTCCAAACATAAAATATGAAAATACTCAAGTTTTCAATTTTGAAAAATCAAGTTTTAAACTGTACTACAAAGGTGATTAATTTTAGCAAAAAAGTATCCATCCTATATTTTATGGAACAAAAAATTGTATTATCATCAGAAAAAGCGTCAATAATTAATAGCTCAAATACACCGAGTAATTTTACAACTGTATTTGACAGACCATTAATATTAGGTAAGAACAAACAGTAAGGCATTGGACTCGATAAGATTAATTCTATGACTTACTCATGGTATAATATTAGTGAAGATTTTAATAATAAAGTGATAAGGTATCACAATGGAACAGATTGGTAAACTATTAATTTTGCAAATGGAAATTACAGTTATGCTGATATTGATAATTACTTAAAAGAAGCATTGACTGTAAACAATGATTTAACCGATGACTCACCTGTCCCGATAAGAAATGAGTTTGATTTATCAAGTTTTAAATGTTTAGTTACCATTGATAATAAGTTCGTACTTGATTTAAGAGAATCAAACTTTCACACCTTGATCGGGTTTGGCAAAGATGCAGTTATTAGAGAAACTATATTTGGAACTGTAACACCAAACATAACAAATTCTATCGATACATTGAATATCCACTGTGATTTGATAAGTAATTATATTGTTGATGGATCATACGGGGATGTCATTTATGAAATAAGTACAGCTGATCTTACGAGATCGTATCCTTTTAAAGATGAACCGATAAGAGTCGGGTTCTGTGAAGTAAACAAAACGATCATTAACAGTATTAATATTTACATTACCGATTTCTCTGGTAAGATTATTAATCTTAATGGTGTCCACACATCATTTCGTTTTGTTTTAAAGGAATTAATGTAACATAAGTTATATGGCACGTTTAAAAAAAGTTTATGACACTAGTACGGGAACATATACTCAAGTTGATCGATTAACTGGAGCCGGTATATTTGACTTTTTTTTCTTCAAAAGTTGGATCAAAAATATTTAGTGAGTCTGTAAAAGCAGCAGGCAAGAAAGCATTAGAAACTGCTGGAAAACAAATCATAGAGAGTGGTTCTAAAAAACTTGGAGATGAAGTAGGTAAAATGGCTGCTGATAAGTTGGTTTCAATTATAAAACCTAAACCAAAAGGTGAGATAATTTTAAAAGAACTTACAAAAGCTGATAACAAAAAAGAAGTTGTAGCTAAAACTGAAGAAGATGTAAATACAAGAATTAATCGATTACTTTCCGGAAGGGGAATTCATGCGAGAATTAATCGATTAATTAATAAAAAATAATTTAATTACTAGTATATATAGATGTTTCGAAGTAATCAATATAATATTAGATATGAACATGTACCTATTCAGTTAGATACCCCCGTAACACAACCAGGAAATGCTACCAGGCAAATGAAAAGTGGTTATCAGTTTACACTAAATGACAGAAGTTCTCACTTTGATTGGTATAACGCATATTTTGAAATCAGTTTTCGAGTAAACAAACTTGCTGATGGAGCCGCTTTCGCAGCCGCCGATGAAATTGCTCTAATTAATGATGCGGCTTCACTGATTGATCAAATGCAGGTAAGGCAAAATGGAAAAAATAGTTTACGATGGAAATAATCTTCACAGATTTGTTAATGTCAAAAGCTTGCTTGAAATTTCTGACGATTATGCAAAAACAACCGGAACAAACGAATACTTTTATTTGGATAATACGGCTGTGGCAGAATCTCGAGATGATCAAGCTGGTTATAACCTAGGTTTTGCGATTCGTCATGCTTTAATCATAACTAATCAAAAAGTTGATTCTGTAATTCCATTAAATAAATATTCCTTCTTTGAAGGTTTGGAAACAAACATGCTTCCTCCTAGTCAGATTCAAATTAACTTGCAACTAACAGATGATAATGTGCTAATTTTCAAAGCTGGTGGGGATGATGGTAGAGTAGTTATTAATAAATTAGTTTTGTGGATGCCTAGAATGATATTTGACACAGATGGTTTAAGTTAGGTAATGACAAATCATATGACATCAACAGAATGGTCCTACCTCCGTGAAATGATACAAGAAAGCGGAAGCAGCCAAGCGACCGAGACCACATTTAGAATAACGGCTGGTGTTAAAAGTCCGAAACACGTTTTTGTTTATCTGCAAAGGTCAGACAAGACTTCTTCTCAAACACAAAATCCTCATCTTTTGGATACGTTTAAGGTAAATGCTGCTAATGCTAATTGTTATTTACAATCAGCTAAATTAGAAGTTGGAAATGGAGTTTATTATCCAGAAACCGAATAAAGTTATGCTAATATCATAAGAATATGCAGAGATGTTATTAATTATTCTTACAAGCAAAATGATAAAAACACTGGAACTTTACTAAACGTGGGTAATTTTAAAACTCTTTTCGGAATGATACATTTTGATTTGAGTCACACAGGTAATAAAGTCAGTGTTGATCCAAAACAACTAAGTTTGAGATATAAATTAAATATACCTCCTGCTGCTCTATATATAGTTTATGCTCTGATTCTCTATAAAGAAGATGTAGTTATTGATACCGTCGGAAATGAATTGGTAATAGTTTGATCTAACTTATAATATATATGACTTACGTAAATTATTCAGTAAATGTATCAGATGGCCAGAAACGAAGTCTGGCAAAAGCATATGAAAACAAAAGTGAATTAACGCTCAGGCTAAAAAATAACCTACTAACTGGAGACTTTCCTTTGCTACTGACAGCTACCCAGATTAACAATATTAACAAGGCTAAATCTGGTGGGCAGGGATTAGACATAAATATATCAAAATCGCAAATGAGATCTCAGTCCAAGAATGGAGGCTTTTTAGGTGCATTAGCTGGTTTGTTAACTAAAACAATATTACCAACAGTTGCAAAATGTGTTTCAAAAGTATTAGCACCACTAGCAACAGGAGCATTAAGTGGCTTAGCAAGTACTGGAATTGGCAAACTATTTGGAAATGGAATGGTTACTATTCCTAGTGACAAAAAACAAGCACTTCTTAGATCAAATAAATTAACACTTGCACAAAGAAACAAGATAATAAAGTCAAAAGGCTGTTGTCCTATTAAACTAACAAAGCAGCAACGACAAGACGGTGGATTTCTTGGACTGCTTGCATCACTAGGAATTCCATTGATTGGATCTCTTATTAGTGGCTTAACCGGAAAAGGTTTGCAAGTGGGCAGAAAATGAAAAGGACTGAGAGTTGAGTGTGGAAAAGGTTTGCAAGTAGACTCACAAATTATACCTTATAGAAGTATCCCATTCGTAAAAAAAAAGTTAATTTTCAAAAACGAGCCTATCTCTAACTTACACATACTAAAGTGGGTTAAGCAGTGTATACAGAAATTCAGGGGGGTGTTTAGCAAGAACAAATTACCGACAAAACAAAATAAACAAGAATGCGGTATTATTAATCTTGATGATTATACTGGACCTGGTAAACACTGAACTTGTTACTATGATAATTATTACTTCGATCCGTTTGGTCTAAGCCCGCCAAAAGAAGTTTTTTCTTACATACCTAATATAAAATACAACACTATTCGGTATCAAGATAAAACAAGTGTCTTGTGCGGATATTTCTGTTTGTTCTTCATTAACAAGTTACAAGATGGACATAAGATTTATGATATTCTTTATAAAATATTAAAAGCTTATAAGCCAATAGAAAATGAAAACATTATAAAATCATATTTTGTAAACAAAGTTTAGGTTAAACAAAGTTTAGTCTAATCATATTATATATGAGTTACTGTATTAAAGAAAAGATGGTTACTGAAAATGTTAATCCTCAGTATGTTTTAGCAAAAAATGGTAGAACAATGTTGAGCAACTTGTGCATCTTGTGGTATTACTAAAACAAAGTTTGTTAAAAACACAGAAGGTGGTAATATTGATATTCATAAAGTGTTACTTCCTTTATTACCTAAAAAGGGGTTAACAATTCCTGGTTATAAATATTGTGGTCCTGGTAATCCACTTGATAGCGAACAACCAGTAAATGAATTAGATGCTGTTTGTAGAGATCATGATTATTGTTATGATGAAAATCCTAGTAATAAATCCATGTGTGATAAAAACATGCTTGCTGGTTTAAAATCTAGTAAGTCTAAAACTATTGGAGAAAAGATTGCTAAGAATTTGATAGTAAAACCAGTTATTAGTACAAAATATAAACTTGGTCTTGGAGCATCAAAAAACGAGAAAAGGCGTTAAAGTGGACTGACAAGCTAGCAGATGAACTTCATAAGCCTATACGAAGAAAGTTCACCCAACGCCGCGTGATTGTTAATGAAATTGATAAAATATGGTCTGCTGATTTGGTTGATATGCAATCGTTTTCAAAATATAATAAAGGTACTAAATACTTGCTTACTGTTATTGACGTTTTTAGTAAATTTGCTTGGGTTGTACCGGTTTCAAATAAAACTGGTATAGAAATTACTAAAGCATTCCAACAGATAATAAGTACAGTAAGACAGTGTAAATTGATGTGGGTTGACCAAGGTGTGGAATTTTACAACAAGACGTTTAAGCAATTTCTTGATGATAATAATATCAAAATGTATCACACTTTTAATTTCGGAAAAGCTGTAGTAATTGAACGATTTAACAGGACATTAAAAGAAAAGATGTGGAAATATTTTACAGCTAACAATACAAACACATATTTAGACGTGCTACAGGCGATGGTTGATAAATACAATAATACAAAACATCGGAGTATTCAAATGACGCTGTTTGAGGCTAGTGATGAGAACAATAAAGGAACAGTGTATTTCAACTTGTATGGAAAGATGAGAAGTAATCAAATTAAGCCAAAGTTTAAAATAGGTGATAATGTTAGAATCAGCAAATACAAAAGAACGTTTGAGAAAGGTTATACCCCAAATTGGACTGAAGAAATATTTATTGTTGATAAAATTCAAAACACAAATCCTGTGACATACAAAATAAAAGATTTAAACAACGAAAACATTGATGGAAGCTTTTATGAATTAGAAATGATAAAAGCAAAGCAAGAAATATTCAGGATTGAAAAAGTAATACGACGTGATTATAAAAAGAAACAAGCATTGATTAAATGGAAGGATTTTAATAGTTGGGTTCCGTTTAAGGATATTGAAAATATTAAATAATATCTTGAACTGAAATATAAAATAGTAAAGTGTAGAAAAATAAAATACTCCAAGGTAACAAACGATATGCTGAGCGAAGATGAAGACAACTGTCCGGTCCCGTCTGACTTTGCTCAATGAGCTGCAAATGTTTTAGTTATTTGCAAAATTAATAGATACTGGGGGTTTTGGTAAAGTTCTTCCTAAGCGGATGGCAATCAAGCAGTTTGTATAGTTGTGTGGGGGCGGGGGGTGTCTGGCAGAAAGCATGTCATCGTCATTTGGCGTTTGTAAATGTTTGTGTTAAATTCAACTGGAGACAACTTGATAACTATTTGATTGCTTTTGTCGCGAGGGGGGAAATTGCGCTAGAACTCCCAGTATCTATACTACTTAGGAAAGCTATATCTACTCGTTTGCTTAGCCTCGGTCACCCGGCCCGCTTCTGATTTCTTCGTTACGCTATGCTACACGGATCCAGAACCAGGGCCTGGGGAAAATAGGACGTTTAAAATCGCCCTCTCGTTTTGGGCGATTTTGGTGAGATTTTTAGAGATTCAACGAGACTTTCAAAAAACATGTTTTTAAGTTAATTTAATGATATTTTCTTATTTTTAACTTATGAGAAGCAGCAAGTGACGTTAAACAGTTTAACTTCTGCATCAACAATTGACGTTGTACTTGTTTTTACAACATGACGTCACGAAAACGTCGACTCTATGAGCGTGAAAAAAACGCGCGAATAAATTGTGTTAATCGCTAGTGGGCGCTTTAATTGGCCTAATCTGCCCAGACCGATATCTGCAAGTAAGACATATGCATGATACGGTCTGGCTGGCCGAGACTACTCGTTTGCTATACTGTACGGAACATTGCTCGGCCTTTTCTGTCAGTGGCGGGAACGCCAAATGTCGTTCCGATTGTTTTACGGACGTCGTCGTCAGATTCCGCCACCAGGGAATAACGATTACGGAAATTAACGAAGTGTTCCGGTTCCACTTGTTTTGTTTGTATGACGTAACGTCGTCTTTGTATGACGTAACGTTGTCTTGGCGTGCTCGTGCAAACTGGTGTAAGAAGGCGTGAATCATTAGAAATATTAATTAAATATCATTTTAAATTATGTAATATATAGTTTAATGACCAGTGTTTTTGAGATATTGAAAATATCTCCCTCGGTAGAGAAATGGCCCCGATATAAGAACGAGTGCGGAGCTCTCCGCACTCGTTCTCATATCGGGGCCATTTCTCTACCTCGGGAGATATTTCCCGTATCTCAAAAGCACTGGTTATTAAACTCTATTTATTGTATACGTTCATATTGTTTTCGTTCGATATTTATATTTGGTCATTACTTTTCATTATAATTGGATTGAATTTATAACTTGTCGTTCGTTTTCATATTGTAAGAATGATTATTTGCGCGAAATAATCAAACTTGATGTCGTTGAAACATTGCCTTATAAAAAGTGATAAAAAGTATGAGAGCGGACTGACGATTTATGAAAGTATTTTGAGCACTTGTTAGCGTTGAATTCAGTAGGAGAGAAAACAACATTTCAGTTTTATTCACAGAATCTAGTGTTGACGTGAAAACATTTGCTGTGGTTTGTATTTTTACACGTGAAACACAGCAAATGTTTTCACGTCAACACGTTCGTTAACAACACCGCGCAATGTTTCCTATACAAATCACAGACAAATATGTAATATATCTGTTTATTGAATTTGAATAAAGTAGATATTTTTTAAGCGAAGAAAGACCACGGAAACTGAAAAGATAATATGTTTCATAAAGTTAAATAAAATAAGGATAATAATTAAAAGCTTTTTTTTTCTAGATTCAACAGAACTCTCCAGAGTTATGTAACGAACAAGGTGACTTGGCTGGCCACGGAGAAACTAGATTCCAATGGCATAATCGGAAGACAGCTTAACAAGTTCCAGGGAGATTATGGTAATACTCGGGATGGGGTGGGAGGAGTGGGCGATAATATTCTAGCAGTTCATAACCACAAAGTTGACAAACATGCATTATTAACACGTTGAGGACAATGATGACACATTTATTGAAAAAGAGGAATACATGGAAGATATTTGTTGGTTTGGAGTGAATATAGGATTTATTTTCATCGTGAAGTTAGAAAACTTATATTTTCACGAGTGCTTTAGAACGAGTGAAAATATAAGTTTTCTCACTTCGAGATGAAAATAAATCCTATATTCACGACAAACCAACAGATATTCTATTTATTATATACTTTTTATCATGCAACACTACCAAACTGTTTCAAACAGAAAATACGTTTCGTTCCGACGGTTCCCCTTTAACGTATTCGCGGATAAATATAGTAACGCCAGCGCGTGAGGCGATTTACATATATTTAGTACGCATAGAATATAGTTCTAAACTTTGACATGAATTATGACTGATATAAGCAAATGTACAAACAATGAAAATACAAGGTTTATTTTAACCATACAATCCACTATTTCACTGGGAAGTATATAATAAATATAGTCTTAATGATTTATAAAATGTCAATATCCGAATAAGCTACTGTAACAACCATATTTAATTATTATAAATGTACATCTAGCAATTTATTCTTGAATATTAAATCATTGGAGTATGCTTTGTCATACCCTTAATGGTTTATTCTCGTGTTGCTTTGGCTTTTGCATTGAGTTTTGTGTTTTTCTATGCCTTTGTATTTTAAAATTCATGTATACTTGATCATATTTGTGATATACTTACATTGCTTATTAATGCTGCCTAGATCGTTAAGATGATATAGCCTGACGAGGATATACAATACAATACGATAAGAGTGAGGTTCGGTGCAACCTCATTACGTGGTCCCGCCTTAATTCCATTAAGCGATGGGAAAGCTTATATTAGCAGGATTTTATAACGGATTTAAAAACATGGTTTACTATAAAAAATATGATAACCTGTTTAAAATTACCTCTTAAATGTTTTAATTTTTACAATATACAAACCTTTTAAACAGAAATTAATGTTTTATTTCATATCCCAGCCAACATATTTTTCGCTTGTTGGAGAAGGGGTTGGATGGGATATGAAAGTTAATAATCGGACCACGTAATGTAGTATAATCTGATTTAAAACCCCAGCGCATTTCTGCCACTGACCGTTCCTAGGCGGCAGCCCTACTGTCAACACGTTTATGTTTGTGATATCACATACCTTGTCTCTTATTTAGCCTTGTTGTTGTTTGTTTTGACGCGTACGTTTGGTTGACTGTGGTCCTTGAATGCTACGTTTCCTTTTCGGCATTTATGTATACATGTGTGTATTCTGCAGAACAATTCGGAGACGATGACGACGTGTTTAGCGCTGCGGTAGACACAACCGAGATTGTCAAGAAGGATACTCCTCCACTTTCACTACAACACTACGTTACATCTGCCAATATAAGGTGATTCGTAACACGTTTTAATGTCAAAACGCGGAACATGAAGAAACAATCTAAAATGTTATTTAAAAATAAACCGTTTTGCGGCCAAAACACAAGGCATGTATGTGTTCTGCTAACTGTCTAATGTACTCTTTACGAGCATATTAGGGTATGGAACAGTTTATTAGGGAACCAATTTCCAAAGTCATATGAGCACATATTCCTGTATATCAGTGTATAATAGAGGATCGATTTCTTACTCTTTATGGGAGCAAACGAGAGAGTATCAGAGTATGTAAGAGAACAAACTCCCAAAGTCATAGAGAATCAACTGCCAAAGTCACATAAGAGAATCAACTGCCGAAGTAAGATCAGAGAGTCAACAACCCCTAGCAATTCCAAAACAACGAGTGTATGAGGCCTTAGAATCGCCTTTCCCTACCCGAGATAAGGGCATTTTATGGTGTCACCTCTTTCAATGGAAATGTCGCATGGGTTCCAGTTAAACCGCTGATTATATCCAGAACAAATCAAAATGCAGGCATACCTTTAGCAGTTAATGGTACAATATCACCTTGTTTGACTTGAAATGCACCACGTTGCGGTATTCAGTATGTTGGATTCAGGTTCATGGAACACAAATACTGTCAACACATTTGATATCAATTAGAACTTACGGGTCGTTTTACTACTGGCACCATGTTGCTATATCAATATAAAGTGGGAATCAATTCCTGGGATAACTCTATGAATATAATAATAACTCATTTATAACTATAGATACTGAATTCAGTCGCAATGTAATAAAATCTTATCTGGCTTATAATTATCTTTGTTTGATTGCTTACAATTATATTTATTTGATATTTATGAGTGTTGGTAAATAACTATGTATTGGATTATTGTATAGGTTTACATTTGAAGAAGCGGCATTTAGAATCATGATGGGGAAATATTTTACGGGGCTATGCAGGTTCAAGTCAGCCGGAAGACTGGTCATTTCTTTTGTAAGTTATTTAGATTCATTATTATTTTACTGTCTTCGTCTTTTCAATTGCATTCGTTAATGTATTAACAAGGTATGCTCCGTCACGAGGGTGGAGTTGGCATATATCATATATCTATATATATACTGCAATACAATTTTTATCTATAAATATATACTGCAATACCCTTTTTATCTATATATATACTGCAATACCCTCTTTTGAAGAGTATGCGCGTCTGCGCGTCTGTTCAGTGTGAGTAAGATAAAAAGCGTAAAATATGTTTTAAATGTCTTATCTTGCCTTGTATTCATCTATAAAGTTATTATTTGTTTCTGTGTTTGTTTGTGGTTGACTTATTGTGTTAACAATAATGAGGTGTGTATGCACCCGAAGAGAGGCATATAGTAATTGCATATTTCGTCCGTTCATCCTTCCGTCCAAAACAAGCATGTCGCAGTCATAACTTTGAAGGAAATGAAGGGATTTTCATGAAACGTCACACAAATGTTAACCACAATGAGAAGGTGTTTCGTGTGCAAGAATCGGGTCCGTACCTCAAAGATCAAGGTCACACTTGGAGGTCAAAGGTCAAATTAGTCAAACGCTCGCTTATTGGTGACATGTCTTGTTCTTTCCTTTTTTTTGATGTTTTAATATCCGTTATAGTTTACGCGTTTTTATATCTTATATACACATATCGTGCAAATAACAAACTCGTTGTTTAAAACTATAAATGTCGTGCAGAGTCACTTCTCTTGATAACCAATTGTTATTTCTCGTTCTTTATTCCGTTATGCATATGGCATATGTTTCTGAATCACGGAAACGTTACTTCGGACTGGGTTAAGTCAGTGATATTTGCAATCAAAATTTAAACGATGCTGTGGGTGGAATATTTTAAGATCGAATAATAACGTACAGACAATTTGGTATGCTTTGACGAGACGCACGCCGTACGTGGGGTGGATTAAAGAAGGGTGACTTAACATACTTGTGAATTTGATTGTCACGGTGAGTCATACGTAGAATAAAAATGACGTTCGAGTAAATAACAAGCGTCGCGGTAAAATAAAAGCATCTATTTTCAGTGATGTACTAAGTATGTTTTTAAATGCTGATATCATTTCAGTCATTGTTTTATTTTAAGATTTATTATTGAAGAAGGACTGTAAAAGTATTCATTATTGACAAGGTAAATACTCAGTCTGTTTCAAAACGGTTTGCAATTGCATGTGGCAGTGTGAACCGTTTTATATATTATATATATACTATAGCGGTTAGTTTCTAAATAATTCATGCAAACGAATGTTGATTGAAATCTATATACTAGCGAGTACCTGTTTTTATTTAGCAAAAAAGAATGCATAGCGACACTGCATATTTAAAACGTCAGAAGTTCAAGAGAGCCAGAACCTCAACAATGCGCTCATGTGCTAGGTCCGTCCGTAATTGGTAAGTCGTTCACAATTATATATAAGGATGTACTTAATAAATCGTCTCATATAACAGATCCTTTCGAAATTCGTATGTTGTTGCATGTGCTAGATCAATGTTTTTTCCATGTGCAGCGTGATATGCTTGATCGGACCTTAATTGGTTTGTCGTTACGTATGCTATATCAATTCGTCATTGGTAAGTTGTTTCACAAGCTGGATCCGTACGTAATTGATTAACTGTCTCATTTACCAGATCCGTCCATAACAGATTTGTCATTTCTTATGTGCCAGACAGTCCGTTATTTGTTTGTCATTTCTTATGTTCCAGAACAGTCCGTTATTGGTTCGTCTGTTATTCGTAATTCAACTTGTAATCTGTAACAATTAATCTAGCATAGTTAATTAAAATACTCAATGTCGATTGGTTATTGGGGAAGTCTTAAAAACGCTATAATACAATACCACTGATATCAGTACGTTATCCGGAAAACACTTTAACCGTTGAGACGTCATAAACTGCAAGTTGTGAGAATTTGTTTGTATTTTGTGCAATCCACAAACTGTGTATCATGATACATAAAACTCCATGTCAGATAATAAATAAAATATTTCCAGCGGGTTTATACTGTGCGAGATCAAAACCTGGTGTTTGGGACTTGAAACACATCGAAACCGCGGGCCTGCGGCCCTTGGTATCGATGAACTTCAAGTACCGCCCACTAGGTATTGATCTGGGACAATTTAAACCCGCTGGAAATATTTTATTTATGAAGTAAGTGTTTGTAAGGTTGTTTATGTGAAAAGTCCATCCGTAATTGACAAGTGTGTGGTGAATAAATGCATTTTTTGCATTAACATCCATATTCCGGGGACTAATCTATAAAGCATTCGTCTGTTGAGTGACCTCTTTATTCTGTTGATTTAGGATGAGCATGGCTATAGAAGGTGAAAACTTCGATTATTGGAGAACCGTTCCAATTGTAGGTGAGTTCTTATCTATTACACCACCTGTATGCTTTTATGTACTATTACTTTTTAAGTGCGTGTAGGAACCAGTGAAATTGTATACGCCGAATGACTAATTTATTTGTTATTGAGACGGATACCTTAAAGGGACACACGGCAATCATGATTTGTTGAAACTCGCGGCGTACCGTTAGTTTTTCTCTTAACTTGCATTTGTTCTATCATTAATATTAATTGTTAGAATAGTTCAAAGCAAATTATTTTTACATACTAAAAAATATAACTTTTTATAATATTGCATCAATAATTTATTTAAAACTTCGGTAAAATAGTGAAGAAAGTTATCTCATTTTTTTTATTTAATTATATACAAGCAGTTTTAAAGTCAAAATGACGCAGGATAACAAAATCGAGGAGCACATTTTAATATTTGAATAAAACTCAAGATTGTCATGCGTCCCTTTAAACATATGCTGCTAAAACACAATGTACAAAATATAATAAATAGACAGAATTAACCAAACAAAAATCCATGACAGTCATCATCTATGCATTAATTGTACTCCTCTGTTTTAAATGGCACATCTTTTGTATCGGAAATCAACGACAAGGTTTTTGACTTTCGCAATGCAGTAGCACCAACTTCAGTTGTAATTGACACGTATCATAGCATGAGTTGATTTTCTGTCTCTAAGAATTGAGATGGAAAAAGTCTGTAAAAACTTAAAAGATATGGGTATATCTGGTCAAATATTAGTTGCTGTTTAATAAATTATTTCAAATTTTGTCTTTGAGTGTAAATTCAACCACACATTGTTTTGATGTGTAGTCTGGTTTGATACAATACTGGTCTGTGTCGTTCTTACTTTTCTATATTGTTATTGAAGAAACTAACCCGCCTAATAAAGGCAAAATTACACACAAAACCGTTTATCAAAGCTCTGTTCATTTGTTCAGGTCATACACTTATGTATATGTGACGATTAAAAGTATAGGAGTTAACGGGTTCTTAAAATAACCATGATCGAATATTCGTAAAATGAATAATGAGTTGGTATCTCTTAATTTAACGCTTCAGTTTTGGGGTTTGACCTGGCTGGATAAAGCCGTTTATAATGTGCCTATAGAGTTTGGATTCTCAACATATGTAAAAGAGTATGAGAGTGGACCTTTGGAAACGATAAATACGAAATATTGCAGTCTCGGTTTGATTGAAACTGTTCATGAACGGTAGTGAAATATGCTTGCTACCGTTCACGCCCGCCAGCCCCGGGTTGAGCAGAACTCAATATTAATCAAATCAACAGTACAGAATTTTAACCGTCCGGAAATGGCATGCATATGGCGGTGGACAAGCTATATTTAATGTCATCATTCCAGCGGCGTATGGTCCCAGTGTATCATAAAATGAGAAGAGCGAAATCAACAAAATGGAATTTAGTTGGGAGCAGCGGTTATGAAGCCTGCGCATCACAAGTAACCGTCAAAAGTTATATATAATATACCTCGCCGTCAGCATGTTTAGAAACAGTGTACATATGATGTAAAAACTGGCTGTTTTTGTCAGGATAGCTACTTTAATGACATGACTGTGTTCGATTGAGGCATACTGTTCATGGACATGTTTGTATGTTACTATATATGCTGATCGATGGCATTATACGCGTTAGCAGAAAATATGAATTACGGCTCATTTAAACTGCTTTTAATAGTTAGTGTAATTCAAACAGTATGTTTGTAAATGTTTTAAAAGGAATAAATATAGTACATTTTAGATCTTCTATTTTTTTGCTCCAGGTTTAAATTTGGTAAGGATGTTTTGAATACAGTTGATATGCATGTGAGCTATTGTATTATGTTGAAACATCTCAATTATAATCACAGTCTTCCATTACGAAAGGATAGAAAGCGAAAGGATAGACAGAAGAAGAGACGGCCAGATTCATAAAACACATCCGTTAATCCGGATTTTGTTTTATACCTTTTTATTATTCCGTGCGTAGATTTCACTCGGCGATCGGGTCAGATATCTGCATTATTCTTCGTTTCTACATCATTGGCTCACCGGAATATGGTAAACCGTCCACTAGAAAATTCATCAATTATCGAAATTCGCGGATTAAATGAAAGTCTACACAATAAGCACGTGACCTAAAAGTAGTGAATCACTGATTTGCAGTGTGACTATACCACATGATCTATGACGTCAGTATTGCTAATTCTTGAAGAAGACAAAATGTAAATATTCGCCCACATTGAAAGCATCAGAGTGAGGTAAGATTTTTATTTCTTAACCATTTTCTACCAAAGTAAACGCATTCGAAAGCAAAAAATGTACGCTACCCTCGACTGATATTCTTTTTTTGTGTGAAAGTTGGTACTTTTTGAAAACACTGGAAAACTTCTAAAAATGAACCAGAAATAGTTTGCTAAACCTTGAAGCTTACTTTAATTTTGCACATATTATGAACAAAATCCATGCATATACGCCGTTTTATCGCGAAAACGTCCCCATTATTATTTCACATAAGGTAAGCAAAAGGGTTTTGGTGTTAGAGGACCGGCTCGCAAGAATTAATTACGTTTTAAATTATGCTTATCCGTGAAGCCGATTGTTTTATGCTAAATCGTGAAGTCATTTTTCTTGTCAATTATCTAAAACTTTATAAAACCTAAGATTTTATCGCTCAGACTTCGTCCGCCGCTGTTGTCTTCCGTCGTCGTCGTAAACATTTTGCTTTAAACCACTGGGCAAAATTACATAATACTTCACAGAAACGATTTTTGGGTGGTTATCTCTCAAGGTTAAACAAAATCTGGCAATCCACCCAGAACTCTGGTTGTCATGCCAACAGAAGGAAAATATAGGAAGGTAGGATATAGTCCTGCAGTTTTATATTCCAAAAAAGTCCGTTACAAACCCTTACAAACATAATAATGCTTGAGCGACCTTCTACCAAGATTATTCAAGTCGATCCGTCAAAAAACATGGCCGCTATGGGCGGGGCGTATTTTCCATATATGGCTATATTATTATAGAAAACTTTAAAAATCTTCTAGTCTAAAATCACTTCCCGGATTTCAACGTAATTTTATAGAAATCGTATTTTGGTGACCATTTACCAAGAGTGTTCAAACTGGGTAGATTCCCTAAAAAACATGACCGCCAGGGACAGGGCTTATTTTTCCTATATGGCTGTACAGAAAAAACTTTTAAAACATTAATACATTTTCTCATGTAAAGCCACTAGCCAGATTTCAAAATGATTTTAAATAAAATCGTTGAAACCCACTACCAAAATTGTTCAAACCGTTAATTGGCTATTTAGTTTAATCTTTAAAAATATATTAAAACAACTTCTCGCCTAAAATCACTGACCAGATTTCAAAATAACTTCATATAAATGGTTGTTACAAAATGAACACATATGTTCTTTTTATTATTTTGTAGAATTTCGTTAGGGCCTAATTTGTCCTGATTTTAAATGGGAAATTGTACAGCATATTTACCTCGAGCGTAAATGTTCATAGATGCATATCTTAGATAAATTATACTGTAACAGATTTATGCTAGTGCGTCAGAAGCAAGTTAATTTTGTTTTTGTTTCATTAAAATTGACTAAGCATTAAGGGAGTTAAACTTAGTTTTTATTGGTAAAATCTCGTAAAGACCCTTAGACAGGGCAAAACTTCAGTCAGTATTCAGATTTTCCTCGATTTACCTGGGGAAGGTACGGAGCGTGATTGTAATCTGATATCATGTGACTGAGGGGGACGGTGAGTATTTAATCCTGGGGGAGTTCTGGAAAGCGGGCACATACGACATTACTGAGCAGACCGACGGTTGGGTCGTTGGAATCAGCAACACACGGCAGCTGGCCGTTTGGTGCAGAGTGGCCGGCCGTTTGGTGCAGATTGGCCGTACGCCAAGTCATTGAGGGCGTAACCGGGACTCCAGGGTGGCAGTGAGGACTGCCATCATCGGAGGTGGATCCCCCTCTCGCCATGCTGGGCGACGTCAGAACCCTGGCAGCCTTGAGAGAGTTGTAACGGCGCTACATATATTAGTCACCGCCACGGGTGGGCGGGACCATATGACAACCGGAAGAAGTATAACCGGATCAACTTAATGCCATCGACGAGGAAGTATACGTGTTGGCTATATACTATTATTAGTTAACCACCAGACTTATAGTCTCCAGTGTTGATAACATTGGATAGGGAATCACAGAAGCGTAAGACGAACTTTTCAGCAACCGAAATATAAGCATAAATATAAGCAATCAAAACATTGATCTTCAATGTCATAGAACAAACTGAGCTCATGTGGTAACAACATCTACAGTCGGCAGGAAACCGCGGCGCGCATTCATCTTTCATGAAACTTTAATTAGCTTTCATCACATTATCATCATCATCTATCAATCATCATTTGAGTTGTAATACAATATTCATGATGTTAATAAATTTGTAAATATTTGACTTTGTGATTGTTCCTTGGAGAGTTGTCCCTACAGTTATATTGATATGACCAATCGGTCTACCCTTACAATGGTATCTGAGTGTCTATTATCCAGTAGTGTTTCTCGTGTGGCCTCTTGTTTTAAAGGTTCATATAGGTAAAAGGACAAATTATAAGTAAGCCAACGTTTAAATATTTAGGAGCAGGTGAACTTAATTTTTGCATCGCACTGTGGGCTCACTCAAATTTAATTCACTTATTCTTAAAAATAAAAAATAAATAACGTGTGTTCTTCATTAAAACGACTCAAACTATTGCTGGTCCATTTTCAGAGGTTTTTAATGTTTTATTTGTTTAGTTGTTTTGTGTTGCTGTTACAAACTTTACTTATTTTCACATTAGAAGAATATCAGGCGAGGGTAGCGTGCATTATTTGCGTTATTGTATTAGTTTGACAACATTAAAAGTCACAGGGTAATCCCTATTTGTGTCAAATTTCAGTGTACAGTACTCAAAGAAAAGAATACTTTGAAACAAATAACGCATCATAATGATTATGAACAAGAGGAACAAGAGGGCCTGTGGACGCTCTACTGGCTAACATGGCTCTTATAACATCAATAAGCGAGTGACTGCAATTTACGTCTTTTTGAAAGTTTTGGGCAAAATACATCATTTTTAACTAAATCAAGGGGCCATAACTAAAAAATCTGGTAAAGTTTGGTAAAGATCAGATGAAAAATGAAGGCCCAATCGTATTAACGAGGCAAAATATAGCATTTTTAACGAAATCAAGGGCCATAACTCCGCTTTTACTGGTCCGATATGGCTGGTTTTCGAATATCCGAGCTTTCATTGATATTAACAATCTGGTAAAATTTGGTAAAGATCGAATGAAAATGAAGGCCCTATCGTCTTAACGAGGCAAAATATAGCATTTTTAACTAAATCAAGGGCCATAACACCGCTGTTACTGGTCCGATCTGGCTGGTTTTCGAACTTGCCTGATCTTTCATTGATATAAACGATCTATTGAGTTTGGTAAAGATCAGATGAAAAATGAAGGCCCTATCGTCTTAACGAGGCAAAATATAGCATTTTTAACTATATCAAGGGCCATGAATCCGCTGTTAATGGTCAGATATGGCTGGTTTTCGAACTTGTCCGAGCTTTCATTGATATTAACAATCTGATAACGATCAGATGAAAAATGAAGACCCTATCGTCTTAACGAGACAAAATTAATGACGGACGGATGGACGGCGGACAACTCGCCATACCATAAGCTCTGCTGGCCCTTGACCAGTAGAGCTAAAAACAGAAAATACTATATTTAGGTTGAATGACTCATTTAAATGTAAATTAAGAAACAGAAATAGTTACGCTACTTGTCCGTTTCTTTTCCAGTGATGAATATTAATTAAGGTTAAAATGTATAAGTTTGACTATATTAAAAGTCGCTGAACAATTCTACTTTAGTTAAATAGATTTAACTATATCGTTCAGAATGACGCGACCAAGATCAAAACTTTCACTCGGGAGACGTTCGCAAAAAAACAAAGCGGAAAAAAGGAATTTCGAAGACCCTTGCAGCATTCAAGTCGTCATGGAAACGGACAGAAGATGAGATATTTGGCACATAATCATATACCTTAGCACGAGACCATATTCCCCACGACAACCTTCAATTAAAACTGTTACTGTCGTTAAACTGAACACGCCATCTAAACCAAAGACGCCACTGACAGAAAATAAATATATAAAGCGGGTGTCCATCAGATCTCCTTTAAACAAAGAACGACTAAATACTCCTTCAATGTTACAAGTGCAAAATATTTCAGACGTTCGTTCTTTTCAATGTTGATTTATATCAGGAAAACGACAAACAGTCATTCATTGCCGGAACTGTTATCAACGAAGATAAAATAAAAAAAGAAAGACGTCAACCATATATTTAGATAGAAAATCTTATCAATAAAAGGTGGAACGTAAATGTGCAATCAGAAGTAAACATTGAATATAACAGTCGAGATACAGAAGAGAACAATGCCCAAGTGTTTGTACATTTAGACGATGCTACTGATAACGAATCGGCATTAGACGAACCTGTTAAAGCAGAGGTGAGTGAAATGATTCAGCTAGCACCTTCTGTAATGGAGAATCTTGCAGCAGAAGGTTTTGACAAACAATTTCTGGAGTTTTTCAGACTGGTTCATAATGAGACTGGTTCATAATGAACAGTTTTCGTTGCAGAACATATGGTTTTTAGCTTGAAGTTGTGGTTCGGGTGTGAAAATACAACACAAATGCGATATTCAGAAAATACCAAAAGAATTTGGAAGCTTGGATATCGTCTTTTCGGTGGTCAATTCATACACTTCATGTCAGGGTTTAAGAATAGTCATTCAGTGATAAATGAAGAAGCTGATAAAGGCATATACTCGCCACTTCGGTCAGATATAAATTTTGCAGTGCCAAAACTTTGAAACATTATGCAATTTCATGCCGTACAGTACAACTGTATGTGACGGTAATAATCGACGTCCTGGCATTTTGACAGATATTATAAAAGCGTTGGCCTCAGCAAGTAACAACAAGTCTGTCTCCCCAACGATTGATGGCAAAAAAATGAAGGGGTCACCTTTTCAGTATTTATTGACAAGCATCAGGAGATGCGGAATTGCGTATACTGGATATACTTTTTGAGAGAGAAGAATCGCAAGATATCACAGGTCTACCAGCAGATCTGAAAGAAACCATGATACAGATGTTCTCAGCAGAACTCAAAACTGTTTTAATGAATATACTTCAAGCAAGGGATTTAAAAAAAAACAATGAGTCCTCAAAAATGAAGTTGATTGAAAGAAACGGTGATTCTGACTGGAGGAACGGAAAATATGTTTTAGCGATTAGCTCTACATTGTCCATCTTTCTAAAAGAAGATATAAAATGTAATAAATTTCTGAAATCGTTATCTAGTCCATTAAAATGCTTTCATTGAAATGTTTTACGTTTTGCATAGGATTTGTATGAAGATGTAGATAACTGACAAGAAAAATCGACTTCACGGATTAGCATAATATAAAAAATCATTAATTCTTGCGAACCGGTCCTCTAACCTCCAAACCCTTTTATTAACCTGTGTGAAATAATAATGGGGAAGTTTTACTGATAAACACCGGATATATGCATTGATTTTCTTCATAATATGTGCAAAATTAAAGTACGCTTCAAGGATTAGCAAACTATTTCTGGTGTATTTTCAGAAGTTTTCCAAAAGTACCAACGTTCACAAAAAAAAAAGAATATCGGTCGAGGGTAGCGTACATTTGTTGCGTTCGAATGCGCTTTCTTTGGTAGAAAATGGTTAAGAAATTAAGAAATAAAAATCTTACCTCACTCAGAAGCTGTCAACGTGGGCGAATGTTTACATTTTTTTCTTCAAGAATTAGCAATAATGACGTCATAGATCATGTGGTATAGTCACCCTGATTTATAAAGTGTAATAGCTTTAAACAACGATAAACTATTTACTCCGTTTGTGTTAAGCGAACAATTAGTGTGGACATTCTGCGTTCTGTGTAAATTTTCATTCAACCCGGAAAAACGTCTGTGTATTATGATTCTGGCATTCTCTTTACTATATACATATACTATAACACTATCGGTGCTTCTTTATATCCTTTCGCTATACTGTTTTGATGGCAGCCTGTGCACGGGTACTAAACATTGACTCTAGCACATTTTGGAGATATATGAAAACGAGAGTCAGTGACACTTCCGAGGTAGTGAGAAGGATTAAAATGACAAAATAAAGGTGAGTTCAGCTCGTTGTTTTTCATAATATCATTTATCCAACGATTTATTTCAAAAATCGGGGAAAGCTATTCCAATTATACGTGTTAAACGTATGTCTAAGTTGCAAAAATATTATAAATTATTGTTTGATTTCACGCCTAGGTCTTTTATAAGATTGGAATGTGTGTGTGTTTTCTTCGACAGATCGCAATTTGTCGGTGCATATTCTTATTTATTTATGGAAGTCAGCTGTTGCTTTAGTGGAGATGTAAAGCCTTTCATGTAATCATTACTCAGAAAACAGAGAACAAAGGATTTATCGCCAATTTTTGGCAAAAGGTAGAATCAATGAGCCGGAGCTAGGGTCGATGACGCGGAGGTTGCGTCGATGCTAGGAGCATTTTTTTCCAATTACAAGTCCCGATACCGTATTAATTGCCAAGGTACCATGCGACTGATCTCGTCGCTTGGATAAAATCAGTATACGTTTTATATCAGCCTGCTTTACCTGATTTCCGCAACACAATGTCGTTTACGGTTAACGAAAGGATTGAGCAATAAAATTCTACTTGTTTTTGAATAGACTACTAACAGAATGTTTAAACATATTACAATTAATCATTTAACTACTAAGAAAAGAATCGATATTTAAGAACAATATTGTTTGCCGCTACGAATAACTATGAGTTTAATTGGTCATAACATATATTATCTGATTGGTCATAACATATATTATCTGACACCAAAAAATGCTGGCCCCATTTGCACTTGCTCGTCCTTGTGATATTCAAATTCTCGATCATCACTACCGTTCGTTTGCCAATTTTGTCAATTTAGTAAAAGCAAAATTGCCCGGCCACTGACCTAAATGCGAGTTTCCTATTATTGCATCATGTATAAAAACTGTGCTTTGTACGTAATCGTATCTTTCTTTGTTCCTTTGAATTCATTAAATAATAATCACATATAATATATTTTATCGTGGATTTAACGTCAAGATAACTGCACGTTTTTCTCTGTTTCTTAATATTAAATTAAACATACTTCACCGGACCGACATTCTTACCGTTGGTTGGGGTTGTGGGGTGGAGTTCGAGGTGTGGGGAGGGCAGAGGGCAATTTCGCGTAGGATAAGACATGATAAAATGATGGTCCATAAATATCTACGAGTAGAAATAGCTTATGTTTTGTTATTTTAGTATATGCTACAGATTCCATGTTACATGTTATAGATGCAAAGAGGAGTGCATAATTAAGTCCTGTAATACGATTAGCATCACGTAGGAGCCGGGGTGGGCAAGGGGTATTAAATCCACGTTAAAATATATGTGATTATTATTTAATTCAACTGAAAAGAACACAGAAAGATACGATTTACGTACACAGCGCGACAAGTTCAGTTTTATGCATGATGCAATAATAGGAAACTCGCATTTAGGTCAGTGGCCGGGCAATATTGTTTTTACTAAATTCACAAAATTGGCAAACGAACGGTAGTGATGATCGAGAATTTGAATATATATTTAGTTATCGGTGATACATTTTCAATTTCTTTTGTTTTCTTACTTAATTTTTGATTCGGTGGTTCCACTACTCCGGCCGATAAATGTTTAACCAATCATAGGATATGTTGTCTGCTTTTTAATTTAGTCTTTTGGCTGTTACTTGTGATACGCAGGCTTCCTAACCGCTGCTCCTAACTAAATTCCATTATGTTTATTTCGCTCTTCGGGGCATTTAATTTTATTAGATACTGGGACCATACGCCGTACGACATGGGGAAGTAGTAAACTCCATGTCCACCGCCATATGCATGCCATATTCGGGATGGTTAAAACTGTGTACTATTGATTTTATGAATATTGAGTTCTGCTCAACCCGGGGCTAGAGGGCGTGAGCGGTAGCTAGCATAATTTCACTACCGCTCATGTACAGTCTCAATCAAACCGAGACTGCAATATTTCGTATGTGTCGTGCTCGGCCGTTTCCAAAGGTCCATTATCATACTCTTTTGTTTATATTTATTGGAATAACAAAGCCATGGCTTCAGCATAATATAACAAGAAACATAATGTGCATAACAAATGTGCAGTCACGATATTTATAACAATTTGAAAAATGGTCATAGCTCCGACCAAGTTTTGAAGTGAATGAAAACTGAACTCAATGAACCCTTGGACCGGATGTTCACAAAGTCAGATATTTAAAATTTAGTTGCTTTCCTTCAAATGTTCTCGTAAAATAATAACACACTGCTGTGATCGCGACATACTGCCACATGCCACAAGTGGTGACAGAGGCACCACGAGAGGCACCGCCATTAAAATGGGGGAAGCAGAGCACAGCTGTGAAAAGTAACAAATCCTCAAATGGAGGTATAGCTGACGCACTTTACAATCGAAGAGATTTGTCTCGCCAACAACAACATTAATCATATGACCCAAATATGGTCGACAACATTCAACAAATGACCCAAATATGGTCATTTATAACATTAACAGTAACCCAAAAGTGGCTTGCAACCCAAATTGGTTAGCATACAAAATTGCCAAAATACAAATAAATTAATTTTCAATAACAAAATGGGTTATGACCCAAACTGAGTAAAGCACTATATTGCCAACCTCATAGTAACCCATAAGGAGTTAACTTAAAGTTTAAAATTGATGAAGTATAAGCCGTTTTCAGAAATTAAAGGCGAAATTCTGGCATCTGTACTTAAAAAACGCTGCAGTCCTTGTGCCATTCTGTACAAAAACAAATCATTGCCAGTATCGGACTCAACAATTTCGGGGTATCTAATATATCCACCATTCATTCGAAGAACCTCTGTTGCAACTTGACTATTTACCCTAATCCTTACTTTGTCCAAAGCTTTATGGGACTTTTCATTTCTATAATATAAGCGTGGTAAAATATGTGACCAAACAATCTTAACTTCAGGAATCAAGTCGTTTATGTCATGTAGTGTTTTAATGATACTTCTTAATTCATCTGAGGGTACTTGACCAATGTCATTGTCTCCCTTCTCCTTAATTCATCTGAGAGTACTTGACCAATGTCATTGCCTCCCTTCTCCTTAATTCATCTGAGGGTACTTGACCAATGTCATTGCCTTCCACATGCAATACCAATATATGTGGGTGGTCCTCAAGAGATAACAACAACTTTAATGTCTTCAACACTTGGCACCAAGTAATTGAAGTGAATTTAAGATGCACATCACCATGCATAGAAGTAAATTTATAATCGGTAGAAACGAATTTAAAAAAAAAAGTGTTTCAATGAAAAATCTGTTTCAATGTTCATTCTGTTCCATAATGGCATCCAACCACAGGCAGACACCTCTGCAACCCATTAATTAAATTCAATGTTACAATTAACTTTAGCTTTTGAATGACCACCTATGTAAATAATTATTTATTCAAGAAGACTAGGACTAAAGCATTTCCAAATACTTTCTATTATGCTCCTTTGACTATAAACTAGGAATTCATAATTTTGATAGAGCATCATCAAAAAAACTGACCAATCAGTGACCAGAAATAAGACATACCAATACATTCTGGTAGGTGATAAACTCGGTCTTTATCCTTGATGTTCAACCAAGTTTACTGTTAAAATTAAGGTACCTACAGTGCTGCGAGTCTTTTAAAATCCAGCATATGTCATGCACATTCATGCAATTGATTCAATATATCTATCTTTTAAAATAGAAATCTTTGAAAATTATCGTATTTTTATTCAGCCAAAGATTTTTATTTTACCATAGAACATAAGGATAGCAACCGAGTAACACAACTTTTATCATCTAGTGAAAATAAAGTAAAATCTCAACATTTTGGCAATGAAAAATTATGAATATGTATCCTTTTCAAGTAAACTTACCCCACGTGTTAAAGGTTGAAAACTATTTCATCTTCATATGCGATTGATTTTGACTGACTAAATGCCATTTAAAACCTCATTTAAAGCAGCTTTCCCGCCAACAACAGCCACATTTTACAAGGATATACATCGGTTCCAAAGCCACTGATGACAAGGTATATATATAACATACACATTTTGAGTATCCAAACTCTATAGCCACACTATAAACGGCTTAAGCCAGCCAGGCTAAATCCTAAAACTGGAGTGTCGAAATAAGTTACCAACTCACAACCCACTCCACGTACATTCAATCACGGGTATTTTAAGAACACCACACGACCTGAACATCTGGATAGTGTTGACAAATATTTTTATTTTGTGCCTGCAATAACACCTTACTTGGTTTATAAATGCCACCCTTTATTCGGAGATAGTTATTAAAAGGAGGTTTAAAAGTGTTATATAATATAACTGTTGTGATAAGTGTTTTATTAAAATTTAAATTTGGGTCATGCATAGAACAGTTTTATTTCGAGTAGGACATAGCTTATTATAGTTTAGTGACCATGCACAGAACTCAATGCTATTTATAGGGTAGGGACAATCCCAACTGGAATAATACATTCATTACGTCATATCGGTTAAAAGGCGGAGGGACAATAAACATTTGCACTACATCCACCCACACACACACAAAATAGATACCGGTGCCATTTGATATGCCTTGTTTAACAATGACAGGATAAATGATACTCATCGAACCATTGGAATAGCCATGAAATAAACCATATGAAAAGCATCTAAATTCTTCCAAGGTCTTGGAAAATGGAACGCCACTTATAAATCCATTGTCAATGTATCAACCAGTTCTGGGGATATATTCCCAAATTCTACACCAAATATTTTGGAAACATATGACATTTGCAATGTTTGAAATGTCGCTTTGTGATTTATGTTTAACTTGTATCATGGCGGTGATTTCTTTATTTACACTGTCCTGTTTTAATGGGATGACAGTAGGGTAAGTGTGAGGTTTGGTGCACCCTAGAACCGGTTTAAACCCCCATTGGGCTACTTTGCCACAGACCGATCAAAGGCGGTAGCCCTATTGTCAACCCTTTTGTGTTTATGATGTTGTTTGCATTTATTATTGCTTTTGCCTTCTTGTTTGTTTGTTTGCGTGTTTGTTTCTGTGTTTTGTGGTTGACTGTCCTCCTTGAATGCTACTTTCCCTGTCCGATCTTTTTATATTTCGTTGTATAACAGTAAGAAATGGAACCTTTTCATTCAATACCAACACTAGGCCTCTAAGACCGGTCCACAACAACACGCCCGGTACACCCACTTTTTTGTCAGGAACATTTGACTGGCCCTTAGTCAACTTTATAGTGACACAAACTGAAATATAAGTCAAAGTGTTTGAGAGAATGAAATAAAATAAAGCTTTAAATAAGTGACAGGTATCCAATTATAAGTAAGCAGCATCAGCAAATAAACCAGTATACAAAACAACAGCCACTATAACGACAACAACCCTGTACAGAAACAAATAAATGTGTAAAGTGGATCGCTAGACAAATAACATTGGACCTTTTATAACCCGTCTTATTAGCAGCGGCAGTCAGCAGCAGCAAGTTAAAATTAGCTGAAATCAACAAAAACTGTTGAGGTATACGAGGGGCATTCAATATATTCTGTCACTAATGCGCTTCCGTAGAAACCGCCTTACATTACCGCACTGAAAACGCGTGCATTTGAAGGCGATTTCACTAACTACGTACATGAAAATTAGCGGTTTAATCCGATAACAATTGACGGAGATATCCATGGTTGAATTATGCGCACTCATGTATAGTGGCTGTATTTCAATGCTATCATGAAAAGTGAAGAAAAAATTGAAATTAGGGCTTGCATGAAAGCCAGGGTTGCTTTTAAAGTACCTGCAAAAGAGATTTATGCTGAACTGTGCCGTGTACATGGCAGTTCTGTCGTGACATTGAGGACGGTTTATTGTTGGGCTAAGACATTTAAAAGGGGTAAACTTAGCATTAAAGACCGTAACCGTCCTGGCAGGCCTGTTGTTGCAGCAACAAAGGAGAACATTGATGCTGTGAAGGCCATGGTAGACGAAGAAGGGCGGTATACAGTTTCTAAGATAGCTAATAGTCTTGGCATCTCAGAAGGCACAACTCATCACATTTTGACCAACTGTTTGAAATTAAAGAAGCTTTGTGCTAGATGGGTCCCTCATTTGCTGTCAACTGAACAAAAGGCCAAACGCTTAAAATGTGCTAAAAATCTTCTTAAAAAATATGAAAATTGTCATCCTAGAAAAATTTCTGAGTTGCTCACTGGAGATGAAACGTGGGTGTACTATTTTGAGCCCCAGCGGAGGATAAACAATAAACAATGGTTGGGGGAAAATCAGGCGAAACCGGTTATTGCAAAACGAACAAAAAGCGCTAAAAAGGTTTTGTATGCAATTTTCATTAATTCCAGTGGCCTTGTGGTACAAATTCCATGCAAACAGGGAAAAACCATCACGGCCAAATTTTACAAGGACAAAGTTCTCAAAGCAGTCAAAAATAATTACAAGAAAAAACGCCCAAGTAAAGTTTTGAATGGCATCCAGCTGATTCATGACAATGCCTCAGCTCACAAAGCTAAAATTGTGCAGTCTTTTTTGGAGCAAGAAAAAGTGGTACAGCTTGAACACCCATCTTATTCTCCCGACCTAAGTCCCTGTGACTTTTTCCTATACCCTTTGCTGAAGAAAAACCTCTCTGGTAGACGCTATGCTTCCAGAAGTGCCCTTGGTGCCGGACTATTTCAGTGTCTCAACAGTATACCAAGGGGAGACTACTTTGCTGCGTTTACGTCATGGATAGCGCGACTTCGAAAGTGTGTATCTGTTCAGGGGGAATACTTTGAAGGATTGTAATAAGCGGTTTTTTTATATTTCCAGTATCCGTTAGTTCCGAATACCAGTGACAGAATATATTGAACCCCCTCGTAATTATCAGACATTTGTTAAGAGAACCTATTGCAGAAACACTGCAATTACTGTCAACAACAACCACAATTTCATGATCAGCCCTGGAGAGTAAATACTAGCAGCAGAAGTTAAATGTATAGGGCACAACGACGACCATAACATCAACTGGCCAACATAATGGCTTGATTCAACATTAATTTTCATTAACAACATGGTGACAAACAAGTTATTTATATAAATTGTTTTCATAACAGTACTTAAAGAGCATTATCAGCAGCAAGTTATCATTGACACCATCCTCATAATGACACCAGAGTTGTACTTATTTAGTGTTCTATTGTGTATAGCTCTACAAAATCAGTGATTAAAGGGTCACACGGCAATATTTTTTATTTTTATTTTTTATTCAAATTAGTCTCACAATTTATTAATCCAGTATCATTTGGACTTAGAAGTTGCTTGCATAAATGTTTTCTTATTAGTATGCCATGTTTAAATATATAATTGATGCAATATAATCAACAGTTAGTAATATCACCTTTTTTTTTTTATATATATATATATATTTTTTTTTTTTTTTTTTTTTTTTTTTATTAACCCAACTGACTTAAAGCCATAATTTATTAACCCACCTGACTTAAAGCCATAACAAAGTATAAAACGAGTCCTGCTTCCGTAAGCGTTGCAAATCTGTTCCTTCAGCCACAACTTGCCATCCACCGTTAACCGTATCGCTTGCAGATTCCGACTACGACTGGCACTTGTACTGCTTCTTCTGTAACAATGTGTAGCCAATCCACCATCTCAGACGTCAGTTGCTTAAAGATCTTCTCGCGAACTCTGGAGATACCACCAGCTCCTGCTGTCCGTTTCTATTTTACTGGTAGGTTCATCCAGTTCCTGCGTCCTGAGTCTTCATCGGCCCCCTGGACTGCTTTACGGCAATTATGGCTCTGTGACTGTAGTTTAGGCATACTGTATTTCTGAAATAAATTGCTAAAATAATGAACACCTTGCACACTACATTAAATAAAACTCATTTGCACCCATCAACTATTTGAACACTGTCATATTTAATCCAGTGTTCAATCCTCGCCTTGGCCATGCAATTTATCCTTGAGCAAGGGACTTAATCCATGTTGCTTAGTACTGGTTCTACTAAGGAAGCTAATTTAAGTTGCAAGAACAGATTTCCCAATCGATGTAAATTAATAATTTAAAGTAAAGTAAACAAAGGAAGAATTATTATTATTATTCTTATTCTATGCACAAATGCACCCCTGGCACGTGGCTGTGGCCTTTTTCCCGGCAGGTGCCCCTTTTCCCTGTGCCTTAGATGGTCCTTTACTCGCATACGGGCTCTTCGACGGTATTCCCGATTGTCGCTTAGGCATCTCGTATTACTGAAATAAACCGCTTAAATATAAACACCTCGCATTTACATTCCAAATGCCAACACATAGCATTTACATTACCGGTAGATATTACTATAATTATTATAAATAGTGTTAAGCAAATTGCATTTGTCTTCTTACTAATGGTTGATTAAAATCAATAACACGCTAATAATATACTAAGGCATGAGAAAAACCAATGAAAACTTCACTTTTCATTTAATTACACTGAATTGGTTTTATAAATCAAGACTCAAATGCGTGAAATGACACTTCAATATTGCTGGGTGTCCCTTTAAAATATTTCAAACAAATTAATAACAAAAGCATGTACATTTCCTACTTAATACAGTAAAAACAAATCCTTATATATTCAAACCTCTCTTTAACCACTTAAATAAACTTCTCTTGTTGTCTGTCAGTCGACAAAATAAGATGAAACTCATTTGACAAAGGAACCCTTTCACGCAATGCAAATGGAGTAATTACGGACAAGGGAGATAAGAGTATGATAATGGACCTTTGGAAACGGCCGAGCACGACACATACAAAATATTGCAGTCTCGGTTTGACTGAGACTGTTCATGAGCGGTAGTGAAATTATGCTAGCTACCGCTCACGCCCTCTAGCCCCGGGTTGAGCAGAACTCAATATTCATAAAATCAATAGTACACAATTTTAACCATCCAGAAGATGGCATGCATATGGCGGTGGACATGGAGTGCACTACTACCCCATGGTCCCAGTATCTAATAAAATTAAATGCCCCGAAGAGCGAAATAAACATAATGGAATTTAGTTGGGAACAGCGGTTATGAAGCCTGCGTATCACAAGTAACAGCCAAAAGACTAAATTAAAAAGCAGACAACATATTCTATGAGTGGTTAAACAATACCCATAGCCTATTAGTAGTGGAACCACCGAATCAAAAAGTATGTAAGAAAACAAAAGAAATTGAAAATGTACCACCGATAACTAAATATAAATATCGGGCTCAGCGATCTCCAAAGATCGAATGGATAACAGTACTGATTGCAAGCGCTGGGAGACGTTTTACTGCCGCCACACTGCACAAGCAACGCCACTGTGCTATAAAAAAGAGTATGATAATGGACCTTTGGAAACGGCCGAGCACGACACATACAGAATATTGCAGTCTCGGTTTGATTGATAACTTCTATATGAATAGCATACATGACAATATGTATATATACCCAAAGAGGATGAATGGGGGACTAAGGTCAACTGAACTGGTTTGTTTCCCTTGTTGTTAACAACCAAACTGATTACTCTGTCTTCTCGATCGTATTATACATCAACCAACGAGATGTTGGCTGAACAAAGACGCGAGACTGTTACAGATGACCTTCACCTTGATTATTCAGTGACTGACTAGTCAACATACGTACCGACAGTTGTTCGTAGATTATAAATAATGGCCAGGTTATTGGTAAATAAATATAAAATATACCCCCTGATACAAATTTAATGGTGGCATAGTTCCGCTCCAAATAGATCTACATACACCTGTATATCCATGGCCCTGTTCACGATTTCGCCATGACGTGTTGATTTTCCCATGATCACCAGACCTTGACATAAATTTAGGACGCCACAAAGAACATAATTAATAATATAAACTATAATAATATAAACTATAAACCAATTTGTTGAAAATATAAACGGGGTTAAAAACTTGGCCGATCTGCAATGAAGTACTGCCGCCGTTGATTTTATTGAACATGTTCATAATTTGAGTGAATAAATCTCTATTAAATCTGGGCTGATAATTAAAGGGACTGGTCTCGGACAGAACACCAAACACTTGTCGTCGACTCATTCGGAATATTACGGTCATTAACGGTCACTTTAGCCGCCATGTTTTAGAATGTACAATGTGATTTCGCTCCATGATTTATAGCGTTTTATGGTATAAACAACATGGTTAGTTGCTGCAAAACGTAATTGTAAGTATCCTTTTCATGATCTGCGTGGGTTGTTCGTGTTTTTAGCAAGTTTTTAATTGCTTTTTTTAGTGTTTTGTTCTAAACCAGGAAGCGTGAAATTGCGATGAAAAAAAAGATGGCCGACGATTGTGCAGTCTTTTGTTTGTTTGTTTTTATACGCCTTTCACGCTTTTTATATATGAGTCGATCTTTGTTTATCATACAAAGCATATGCACTTTGCGTTTGGTGTAGTTTTCAAGTGGGTTATGACTTTGATTTCAACCAAAAACATTTTTTTATTACTTGGCCATTTTGAACGTGTTTTTTTTCCTCCTGTATTAGCATGTATATTTTATGGAAGGGTAAACAGTTTTCTCTCAATTAAACCGTACCTGTTGATAAGTTATAACATACATACTGAAATTGTGTTTAGGGTAGTTTTTAAGTGGGTTATGATTTTGATTTTAGCAAAAAAAATATTTTTACTTCGCCATTTTAAAAAAAAAAAAAAATCTATTGGATCAACATGTATTTAATGGAAGGATACACTTTTTTTTCTCACTTACAAAGTACCTGCTGATGATTGCAAGTAATAACAGACATATTGAAATTGTGTTTAGGGTAGTTTTTAAATGGTTTATGACTTTGATTTTAACAAAAAAAAAAATTTAACTTGGCCATTTTTAAAAAAAAAAAAAATCTTGGATCAGCATGTATATTTTATGGAAGGGTAAACTTTATTTTCTCACTTATACAGTACTGTACCTGTTGATGATTGCAAGTAATAACATACATATTGAAATTGTAATCAGGTAGTTTTTAAGCACGAACATCGGTCATCTTTTTTCATCGCAATTTCACACTTCTTGGTTTGATAACAAAACACTAAAAAAAAAAAATTAGCTAAATACACGAAAACCCACGCAAATCGTGAAAAGGGTACATACAATTACGTTTTGCTGCAACTAACTTGGTAATGGGAGCATTTTACAATCATTGCATTTCGATTTTGTCAACAATTTTAACTGATTAAAATACTAAATCAGCCGACCTTAAAACCGAGAAGAAAACAAACAAACGCTAATAATGTGTTGTTCGAATTATCATTACCACGTTTGCCGGTGTTATTATTTTTTTATTGATACATACGTGTTTGTTAATTACTCAATCGATTGTTATGCCAATACATTAATTACACCATTCTTAATTGTTCACACAATGCAGTCGAGGTTTTTCCAGTTGTTCTATAGAAATTCAAAAGTTAAAAAGATAATTTAATTTTGCTCACTTAGTAAGTCATGATGACCAAAACAATAAACACACGGTGGTGTGCGTAAGCGCTAAATAAGAAAAGAAAAAATGAGTTATATTTCCTTCCCAACTGCAGCTTTTACCGATTTATTTAAGCGTTATTTGGAATAAAATTAAACCATTAGAAAGGTTATTTATTTGGCTTTCTAGCCATGTATCTTATTTAAATATTTATTAAACAATAAATGTTTGATGACCAAACAATAAACACATTGTGATGCGCGAAAACGCTTTAAGAAAAGAAAAAATGCGATACATTTCCGTTCCAACTCAATATTTTGCCTATTTATTTAACCGTTATTTGGAATAAAATTACACCATTAGAAAGGTTATTTATTTGGCTTTCTGGCAATGCAAAATATGTAAAAAAATCAGTAACGCAAGGATATATAATGTCTGTTTGCAATGTAGATGGGTGTATCGTACATCGAGGCCTCTCGCATACCGCCACGATAAGCGCAGTAAAAATCGATAAATGCAGCGTATAATCGATAAACTTACCTGAACGACAAGTGTTTTCAGTTGAATACAGTGTTTGTACTGTCGTGTCATATCCCCGTCATATAAAGCCGTCATATAAAGCCCTGATTAAATCAAAACCATCGAACATTTACTACTGCACATTTACGATCAATAATCTCCGAAAAGTATCCATCTCAATTACTACGTAATTATTTTTCATAAATAAACGACACATGCTAAAGTTTGCAATTTACATCTGATACCACCTGCAGAAAATGGCCGCAAATTATAAAGAAAGGATAATTGGTGTAGCGTACGATTTACAAACTCATTATTAAACCAAAAACAGGGGAGCCAAACACACAATAAGCAGGGTTGCCAAAATTGTTTATGAAATTATCAATCCCACTTAAATAAAAGGATTCATGTCGATGAACGACAAATCCCAGTGTTGCGGAAATCAGGTAAAGCAGGCTGATATAAAACGTATACTGAGTTTATAAAGGCGACGAGATCAGTCGCATGGTACCTTGGCAATTAATACGGTATCGGGACTTGTAATTAAAACAAATGCTCCTAGCATCGACGCAACCTCCGCGTCATCGACCCTAGATCCTGCTCACTGACTCTACATTTTGCCGAAAATTGGCGATAAATCCGTTGTTCTCTGTTTTCTGATAAACAGTTTAGTACCGAGTAATGATTACATGAAAGGCTTTTCATTTCCACTAAAACAACAGCTGACTCATAAATTAATAAGAATATCCACCGAAAAATTGCGATCTGTCGAAGAAAATACACACACCTTCCAGTCTTATAAAATACCTAGGCGTGAAATCAAACAATAATTTGTAATATTTTTGCAACTAGGACATACTTTGAACACATATAATTGGAATAGCATTCCCCGAATCGTTGGATTAATGATATTATGAAAAACAACGAACTGAACCCACCTTTATTTTGTCATTTTAATCCTTGTCACTACCTCGGAAGTGTCATTGACTCTCGTTTTCATATATCTCCAAAAAATGCTAGAGTCAATGTTTAGTACCCGTGCTGTGCCTATAATAACACCGCTTTGAATGCCAGTCTCGGCGTGTTTTTTTTCTTTAAAATAATAGTTTTTATATACGCTTGAAGTAAATAGACTTTGAATACATCAAAATCAACAATATTATGTCAAAGAACCTACGACCCTTTTCCAAAGAGTTAAATATTGGCCCCGCACTCTTATGTTTAACTCACTTCTTAAATTGACTGTACCAAGTTTCATATATTTTCACGAAAAGCGAGCAACAGAAGACTTAATGAGGTGTGATACCAATAGTCTACATCCTTTAACAATCAGCCATATTGATATATATTCATATAACACTATTTTAGAGGAAGTCGGGTATATAAAATGGACGGTATGGCTGCTGGTGTACCCTATCAAAACGTTGTTCTATTGTACCGTACCTGATTGCAGAAAGCCTAGGTAAGACATTTAGAAAATAAAATAACTATATATTGTTATTTATTACGATTGTTTTCTAAATCAATAAACAGCGACACAATGGTTTGGTACGTGAGGTCTATGGACGCGCTTATTGATCATTTATAACAATTCCAGATCACCGTATCTATAGAACCTGAAGTGCATTGTATTCATTTACATTATTACGAGATATACGGCGATGCAGTCTGTTTTTCCTTTTTTTTGATGGTCAGATGACGGAGACGGCCTGTGAACTAGGTCTTATCTTGACTATCAATAGATAACAACTATCGCTAAAATTGCAATTCAATTTACATAGTGCATTCGTTATTTATATTGAAATAACCGCTTTTATAACAAATACGCATGATCTATTGAAAACCAATGTATGTTTTTGCATATGGTGCCTATTTTCGGTAAAACCTTCAAATATTAATGGATGTTTCTCTTTTTGATCTTATCAAAGAACAAAACATTTCTAGAGATAATAAATTAGACTATACTGAGGATAACATATATTACGAAAGGCCAATTTACAATAACATACATATAGACATATAAAACACAATATCTAAGAATGTGCAATGTATATTTATATATATATATTACATCTGAATTTCCAATTTAAAAAAAAACGTATATATTTTATTTTGTATCTGAAGTTGTTAGAGACTGTTTCTATTTTTTTAGATGGGAGCGATATTTTCTGGTGACGTTTGTCTTGTCGATTGTGTGGATATTTCTGTTCTCCTGGGTGATGGTGTGGATGGTAATATGGAGATTCTAAAACATATTTATAAACATTGTATACTGCATCATCAAACATTGTTTAACTGTAGTAAGTGTTGATTTCGTGATAAGTAAATGGAATTGAGTTTTAAGGAGTATCAACACAAAAGGTTTTATATGTCTCCAGCAGAAATGAACATTCCTGAGGCCACCCTCCATATACATCCGCATAAACATACACACAATGGACCTAAAACCGTCTCTTCTGCAAACTATGTTGCAGATACTCCGTTTACAATATGAACATTACTTCAAATAAATTCTTCCCCTTTGCTAGGATAGGTGGTGTCCCTGTTCAAGCACACGTACCTATGGTAACCAAAGCGAATATTGCACTTAATATATCTCGCTTTAAATCCCTTTCAAAACATGTTGTCATGGACGTGGTGTGGCGTCTATACGGTTTCTCATTTATATATTCTGAGAAAAGCGAGTGATAAAACAGGAAATTGTGTTCTAAACTGACATGAAACAAGAAGCAGCATGTCTATGGCTTTTAATTACATCGCAAAGAAAGACATCGAGTTGTTTGGGCAATATTGTTTTCAGATTTTGATTAAACTTTACTGTTCAGTACCTCGTAATTTATGATCAAATAAACACAAATGATATATATATATATTTATCACATAACTTACGGTGTGGGAGTGGAATAACACCATTCTATATTTTCGATATACCACTAGTTATATAAGTATGAAAATAAGCCTAGCATGCGCTGTCAAAAAAAATTGATAATGACTATGATCCCACGGTTTATGTCGGTTTCGCGTGTTAAAGCGACAGGCAATATGCAATAAATGTCGAAATGTGAGTTATGTGATAAATAGAATCTATCATTCGTTCTCATTCGTTCACATTCATTATTGAATTTATTAAACTCGTTAGCAAAAATGATATAATGCTCGGGAATTGGATCATAGTCATTACCTTTTTTTTGACAGCGCATACTAGGCTTATTTGCATACTATATAACTAGTGGTATATCGTACATATAGAATGGTGTTATTCCACTCCCACACCGTAAGTTATGTGAGGAAGGCCGCATGGCCGAAAGCTACGTCATAAATATAATTGCTAGAGTTTTTATTTATACGTATATATATATAAATCCTATATATAAAATCACAGTTAACGTTTTCTGGGTGTTGGTCTTCTCTTATGGTCACATTCTATTGGTATTAACGATGGAAACAGCCGCGGTTTTATTAGTACACGTTGTTTAAACCACAAAAAACGTTAATTGTGAGTTTATATATAAGGTTTATATACATATACATTAAACATATTAGTATTGTTTTTATTTATAATATTAGGTTACATACATCGGGTATGCCTTTGGTATTCCCGACAGCGTTATGGGTATTACGTTTCTAGCAGCGGGCACCAGTATACCAGACGCGATGGCTAGTATTTTCGTTGCAAAGCAAGGTACGTATTTACTTGGAGGAAATTGAATAATAGTATTCGTTTGTCAGTCTTTGTTGAGATATGGAATAAAGTAAGTTACAATTATTAGATAAAGATATCTTGAACTATAGTTAATGATATATAATGATGTTCTTGCATGCGTTTAACGAACTATTATTAACTTGCGCGCATGACTAGGTGCTTGCTATTTAGTGCATGTGTAGATACCTTTTAAAAGTATAACATTTGCATTTTTTCACTTTATATATTTATTTCATGCGTGGTTGTTTCAGGAATGGGTGATATGGCAGTGTCAAATTGTATCGGTAGCAATATTTTCGATATACTGATCGGATTATCCTTGCCATGGTTCCTTAAAACGGCTATTGTGGACCCGGGATCATATGTAAGTTATATGTACTGGTCCTTTGGGATCATCAAGCCCAGTATTTTTGGCTTTAAAGTATAATACCTAGCTAGAGGGCGTGAGAGGTGTTGTTCCTTATATATAATTACCTCTCATGAACATACTCAGTAGTACCGAGTCTGCTACTTTTCTTTCTTGTCTGTTTTGTTGCTTAAAAGCGATGACCCTTTCAGCATTTATTAAACTATGTTTTTATATGTAAAAGTATTTCATATGCTTTTTGAATTGTTCTGTAATTGTTCTGTAATTGTTTAATAAATACATGCTCTATTAATGTCATTACAAGCTTTAACCTTACTTCAAGGCTTACATTGTTCGTTGTTCTACCATTGAAATATTCGGTTTCACCTTTCGATGACCATCTTTGTTATTTTTGTATCATTCCAGACGCACATTAAAAGTGAAGGAATAGTATTTAACATACTCTTGTTGTTTCTTACAGTTATAATAACGGTGAGTATATGTGATGGAACTGTATTTAAAGTATTTCTGTTCTTTCTGACAGTAATGTAATTGTAGCATTAAGAACAGGTGGTAGGGCATTATTTTATACACTCCTGTCATGTCTTACAGTCAGTTTAGCGATAAGTTTGGATGACGAAACAGTATTTAATTTACACTTGCTGTTTTTAAATATTAGTATGGCTGAAAGGTCAGGTTGTGGAACAGCATCTACTATATACCTGTAAGAGTATTAAGTAGAATACATATTATGTGTTACAGTCATTGTAACGGTAAGTAGATATGTGTCTATAGAATGTAGATATTTTTATTGACTGACAACATGCTATAATGCTATGACATCGTTGTGTGTCTATTTTCGTGATTTTGTTTGATTGACGTTATTTTGATGCCTCTGGTTATAACATCAGAGCAACGACTTTAATGGGATATATCAGAATACATTAAACAGTATTTAGGGGTGGGGGTGGGAGGGGGGACGTTATTTTGATGCCTCCGGGTGGGAGGGGGGGAGAAACGCAACTCGGAAATTTCTGCTATGTATTGTATGTATAATATGCTGCTGTTAATCGAAGGTGCATGGTTACATAAGAGCTTTCCTTTCGGAAAAAAAATACTATACACATAACAAATCCAAACGCTATCCCTTCAAAATTGTATTACTGATGTAATACGCGGCTGGCTCAAGCAGGTGGGCAAACGTAGGATATACAATATTGCAATCTCTTTACATTAAACACAGTACTGAAACAAGAAAAACTTGATGCAAAGCATCAATTCGGCGCCAAAATTTTGAAGAATTAAAACATACGTTATTAAATAACAGTACACGTGTTTATCAGTTATTTTAACTATCTTATCATCAGTACTAAACCTTGGTATATTTAGTGGTCATGGACATAATATTAACAAACGTTGCTATGTTGACTTGGTTAAATGTATTTTGAATTAACTAGGTCATTCAGACAATTTTCCAAACGGCCCGGCCAGACATCACGGCTGTCCACTATGACCTGCCCAGGCTGTGTAAGAGCAGCCAAGCCAGACATCACGGCCGTCCACTATGACCTGCCCAGGCTGTGTAAGAGCAGCCCGGCCAGACATCACGGCCGTCCACTATGACCTGCCCAGGCTGTGTAAGAGCAGTCCGGCCAGACATCACGGCCGTCCACTTTGACCTGCCCAGGCTGTGTAAGAGCAGCCCGGCCAGACATCACGGCCGTCCACTATGACCTGCCCAGGCTGTGTAAGAGCAGTCCGGCCAGACATCACGGCTGTCCACTATGACCTGCCCAGGCTGTGTAAGAGCAGCCCGGCCAGACATCATGGCTGTCCACTATGACCTGCCCAGGCTGTGTAAGAGCAGTCTGGCCAGACATCACGGCCGTCCACTATGACCTGCCCAGGCTGTGTAAGAGCAGTCCCGCCAGACATCACTGTGTGTAAGAGCAGTCCGGCCAGACATCAAGGCTGTCCACTATGACCAGCCCAGGCTGTGTAAGAGCAGTCCCGCCAGACATCACTGTGTAAGAGCAGCCCGGCCAGACATCATGGCTGTCCACTATGACCTGCCCAGGCTGTGTAAGAGCAGTCCCGCCAGACATCACTGTGTAAGAGCAGCCCGGCCAGACATCATGGCTGTCCACTATGACCTGTCCAGGCTGTGTAAGAGCAGCTCGGCCAGACATCACGGCCGTCCACTATGACCTGCCCAGGCTGTGTAAGATCAGTCCCGCCAGACATCACTGTGTAAGAGCAGCCCGGCCAGACATCATGGCTGTCCACTATGACCAGCCCAGGCTGTGTAAGAGCAGTCCCGCCAGACATCACTGTGTAAGAGCAGCCCGGCCAGACATCACGGCTGTCTACTATGACCTGCCCAGGCTGTGTCAGAGCAGTCCCGCCAGACATCACTGTGTAAGAGCAGCCCGGCCAGACATCATGGCTGTCCACTATGACCTGCCCAGGCTGTGTAAGAGCAGTCCCGCCAGACATCACTGTGTAAGAGCAGCCCGGCTAGACATCATGGCTGTCCACTATGACCTGCCCAGGCTGTGTAAGAGCAGCTCGGCCAGACATCACGGCCGTCCACTATGACCTGCCCAGGCTGTGTAAGATCAGTCCCGCCAGACATCACTGTGTAAGAGCAGCCCGGCCAGACATCATGGCTGTCCACTATGACCAGCCCAGGCTGTGTAAGAGCAGTCCCGCCAGACATCACTGTGTAAGAGCAGCCCGGCCAGACATCACGGCTGTCCACTATGACCTGCCCAGGCTGTATAAGAGCAGCCCGGCCAGACATCACGGCCGTCCACTATGACCTGCCCAGGCTGTGTAAGAGCAGTCCGGCCAGACATCATGGCTGTCCACTATGACCTGCCCAGGCTGTGTAAGAGCAGCCCGGCCAGACACCATGGCTGTCCACTATGACCAGCCCAGGCTTTATTTGGATGATACTCTATAAAGAAAATGTTTACATTTTAATACAAGAAAAACTTTATGCAAAGAGTCTGCGCTCATAAATCTACTTTCGTTTTCAATACATTTGTCTGCATTTGACAGTCAAAATGAAGCATTACAAAATTAGCGATTTCCCGTAAACGAAATTTAAATGCCAAAACTTTCCGATATATCATCGTATTTTCTCATTTCTTAGCAACATTTAATGTAATTTGCCAATAATAATTAATCAAAACGATTTAAAAACGAGAACAATGTGAAAACATTTGAAACGCAGATATTACGATCGATAAATTTCGTTAAATTTTTCTAAAATTCGTATTACGCATTTAACAATTTGATTTTATAATCAGCCTCGTTTTCAGTCAAAATACAGGGAGACATCGTTTTAATGAAATGATTTTGTATAATTTTTGAATTATTGGTGCATCATTTCTTACAGAAATTCAAGAAATCGCTAAGCAGTTTTATCTCTTGTGTTTTATATCTTATTCTGGTGCGTTTTATAGCATGCTTTAAATGCCATTTAAACATTTTTAATTACAATCCAAACATACTCAACTATCAGTCCTTTTGATTCCCCATGCCTAAGGTCAAAGTACTACCACAGTATGTCCGGCGCCCTCAAGGGGCGCCGAACAATAACTAAAATTTGCATAGCGGAACTTCAACATTTATGAACTTCGTGTTTCAAATTGTACTGTAGACTTTTTAATCAAGACCATCATGGGCGTGGAAAACATTCGGAACGTTATATTTGTATCTGAAAAATATAACTATTCTACTGGGATTATAACAACATTAGGTTTTCTATATAGTACGTATTAATACATCTGCCACGCTTAGCGCAGTTGGTAGCGAGAAAGACTATTATTACCCGCGAGTGTAAGCGCAGTTGGTAGCGAGAAAGACTATTATTACCCGCGAGTGTAATTTTAGTGCGGGTTACGAGTTCAATCATACGAAGAGGTACTTCTTTTTTTGTACCGCTATTGAATTCCGTCAATTAATCTTGGTTTTATTCAGCAAATATTCAATAATGGTTGATGTGTTATGTTTGTCAACGCAATTTTTTGTGTTTTATGAGCTAAAAGTTACGGACATTGTCTCTTTCAATATCGAGCGTAGACTTCTCCACAACGTTTGACTGAACCGCGACATGCGCAGTCTATCTACCGATCAATTTTGTAGGCTGAAATCTGAGTGGCTAATCGTAAGTCAAATTGACACCTCCAATGCAGTGTTGTCAGATCCTTAGTAGTGCAGAGTATCGTAGCGTGATAAAGGATCTGATTTTAATGAGACTGAGGAAATTGGAGACGACAAGGAAATAGCACAACTTTCATTTAATGGAGATGAGATATATCAACTTCGGTAGTTAAAGTGGTTGTGTTTCCTGACCACTTTATACAATTAATCAGGAAACTCGTCCGAAAAAGATACGACCCTTAATTACGTAGTGCAACTAATTTCATGTGTAGTGATTGGCCTCTCTGTAGTCAATCACTCGTGTGCGATGGCTGTACAACCTAGTGGGATTATATGATTGCACATTCTGAAACCCTGAAAACTTCTGAAGGGAAGGTATGTGCATGAACATTCGTCCCTCATTTCTTTTGTGTTTTCCCCTAAATTAGTTTTCTCTTTGCCTGCAGCTTATGTGGCTGTTTAGGACAACTGTGGATACAGCATGAGGTTTTCTAATATTATTTTTTTCTGAAAAACAACATTTAAGTGTATCTTTTCCTAACTCAGTTTCTGGATGTTGAATTTATTGATAGAGAGTTCCCTTTGATGAGATGTACTTTTATTTACACTGTCTTGTCAAGCTGAGTGCTGAAGACAGGTAAATCGCGAGGTTGTATACTATACAGATCAACTCGATTTAAACTAACCAGTGGGCCATATTGCCTACTGACCCTTCGCCGCCACTCTTTGTGTAGTGTATTGTCATGTGAGTTGCTAATTTGTTTTAACTGGTGCCATTGCGTTTGGGTTCTGCGGTTTTCTTTTGGACCGTTAACGTATAGCAATATCACGTATAGGCTTGTTGTTTATTTTAAACTTGTTTTTTGGGGTGGGTTGACTGTGTTCTGTGAACGCTACATTACCAGTTCGATTTCTATAGATACCTGTCTGTTCCGAAATAGTGTTTTATCTTGTTAATCTTACGAATACAAATACAAAATAAACCTCTTTTTTTTGCATCTTGGTTTCCACAGCTCGTTGCTATATATCAATATCTAAAATGACCAGAAACATGAAACATAACGATCTTAGAAATACGTAGATGATATATTTTATGGGTGGGTCAGATTTAAAGGGACACACGGCAATCTTGAAGTATTTGAAATGGGTGTCTCGATTTATATATCGAGTATCATTTTTACTTTTACACTGGTGACATTTAAATAAATCAAATTTTAAATGTTCACTATTTCGTGTTACTATACTATAAGTTTTAATATATTATTGGTGCAATAATATCAAAAATTAATAATATGCAAAAACAAATGTCTTAACACAATTCTTATAATTAACATTAATGATTGAACAAATGCAATTTATGTAGAAAAACTAACGGGAAGCCGCTAGTTTTTAAAAAATCAAGATTGCCGTGTGTCCCTTTAAGCTTAGTGGTCATAGTGTTAACTCAAGTAAGTGGTCTCTGACATAACACCAAATTTAATTTGAACGTTTGTTTCAGTAATAGCTCGAATGAATTAACGAGCGAAATCCATGCATATGTTACGGAGTTTGGTCCCCTAGATTATTGATTGTGTACGCAACTAGTTTTATAAACAGTGAATGAGTCTAAATTGTATTTCAAGGTGTCTCGGGCAAGTTCGACAATGAGTATCCTTAAGGAGTTATTGCTCTCTTTAATGCTGAAAGAAGGAGTAATTAGCTTATTAATGTGCTAACTTCAGTAAAATTGCTTGGTAACGACATCCCAAACTCAATCGAACATGTTACTAATTTCTCTCCAAAGTTCGGTGGCTCTCTCCATGCATTAGACGTTAATATGATGGTGATGATAAATAAACAAACATTAACCAGCAAATAGCACTGAACCAGTCTCGAAACGAAACCAATGTCATAACACAGTTAATATAAATCTCGATGGAGGGATAGCTGATAAATAAGCAAAACTGAAGTATTTGCATATATAAGAAACAATAACATAAGTTTTGGATCATCTGGAAGCCAGACTAGTAACTTCTAGTTTTGATATGAGGATGCCTCACATCTATTTGGATGAAGGTCCTTGTTCAACGAATGCGATAACTGTTTACTAAATATAACGTTCTATTAAAGAAGACCACGTTTCCACTGCTGAAAATATGCAATCAAGCCGTTGAAAAGTGGGCCCGAACAAAATGTTAATTCGGGTCACTATTTTAAGTTTCTCCAGAAATAAAACGTCTCCCTGTATGCATTCTTAGAGGTTAATATACAGCCATTCTGTGCCTTTTGTCGACTATGGCACACCTAGTGCCCTAATTGCCCTATACTCTGTGTAGGACTTGTCAGCATTGCTTTGTTATGGAATATAAGACAATTAATGAGGCTGCAGACTCTTGTTCATGGAATACATTCCTATGCAGCAATTAGCTTTGCGACGCTTCTCACTTCCCTTGGCAATGGTATAAATGATACCTACAATAAACATTAAGGAATGGAAACAAAGAATAGTTGTAAATTAGTTCAAATGCACTTATACAATGTTTCTAATGACACTTAAAGATTCATTGCCGTTGTTCAAGGGGGGCGAATGGAGTGTTATATCTATCATTCTAACACGACCTCCGCAGTCTTTCATATACACAAAGGGGAATTAATGGAATAGCTGTATGTTATTCTACGATAAAATACAGCTGTTCCATTAATTCACCGCGTATATTTCATCCGTTGGAAGCGCCGCGTTACATGACGTCACTTGGTAAATATACGTCACGAAGACAAACTCAACAGTAATTTTAATGTAATGTTAATTACAATAAACTTGCCATGCTCCCAAACCGTGTACACCTCCGATATAAACCCATCATATGCATCAGTACATATAACATTAATAAGCATCTTGAACAAGCTGAGAACGTTTGACGTCATACAGCGCAAGCAATATGACGTAAGCAATGACTTATTGTTTGTCACGTGACTACTAGTGTATTGAAACGCAGAACTTTGCATACGGGGGCGCCCAATGGAACAGCCTGTAAATATAGTAGCCTGATTACCTTGACCTCCGAGATAATATATAGTGCCCCAACAAAAGCGTAAACAATGGGGTTATTGTTGTGTTAGAATCGAAATAATAAATACGTACCTGTATTTTATCGGTGAATAAAATCGTTATTTAATTACTACGCATCCGAACTCCTAACTGTATTTTATTCACGATAAAACACATGTACATATTTATTATTTCTTAATTAATATCACTAACAAGTTCAGTTTAAACTACATCCACACGTTTATAGTGTGTGGTTTGTGTTATACAATTTGCATGAACATTGTTCCCTATGTGAATATGTTATCGTTATATTTTCATACATGCCAATTCATTTGAAGGTTGGTGCTGTACACTTCTCAGGATGGCTGCTGAACCGCTGTGTGGGTATCATGTGTCTATGCGTCTATGGCGTCTTCATCACCATCGCTATAATGATCGAGTGTAACGTCTTCGGCTTTGTTAACCCACCTATGTGCCAGGAATGACGAACAACTTAGCGTGTATTGTAGAATTTAGATAGGATTTTATATTTTAAAAAATAGTCAATTACAAGTATTACTTTTTGTAGATAAGTCACAGTTTATAAGATTTTACAGGTGTGATTATGACCGTGTATACAAAGTTTAAACAGTGACAACAATTTCTGTTCTGACCACGCATCCGTGGTCGTGATAGTAAGGACGCTGCGTCTACAGCTATCTCGCCTCTTACCGCTGCAGGTTCGTTTCCCACAGTACTGGTTCTACCCAGGAAAAATGGTGTGGTCTGTCTTTACCACAAAACAAATCGACCGTCATATATGGCTTAACATGTTTCATTGTGATAAGTGTACCTGTTTTCTGTCCATACTTGTAGAAAGCAGACAAAGCATCAAGCAAAATTAGAATCGATACTTTAAATATGACATTAATGACATTTTTATTCTGTGAATATGTGTATGTGATCTGTTGTATAGAAAGCGTTTATGGTGGCATGTTTTATAATACAACTTACTGTGATGCATGCTGGGATTTGCCGAAGTAGAACGGAAGTTCACATATTAGTCCAGTCACTCACGTTTATGTTTTGCCTTAGTAGTCAAACTGCATGTAAAGCAATCAAAATAAAGTTTCTAAAAGTTCGCATAAGTGTTTTGTCTTATATTGAGATTCCACATGATACTTAACGCTTATGGCAAATGTCGTCTGATCCCAAATATGTTAGTAGTTTTCAATTCTGGATTGAAATCAATATTTCGATCTTTCAACAGGATGTTAAAAACCGAGTATGGTTAAGTTTAAAGTGCGTGAACTCCGAAAGATTTTTCGTTAACAGTAACTGGATTAATTATTAATCATACCCTGGTGAAGATATATTTACACTTCATGTCACTTTGATAAGAGTATTATTTTACTGTAAATGTTAGTTAAATCACTCGGGGGTACTTACAAATAGGAGAACACCTATTGTAAGTGATACCACGCTCATGTTACTGAAACTAGTGAATTGCAGTTCCATTTAGTTAAATCCGCTCGCGCTTCAGTTAGACAAACCCACATCCTTAATGTATTTAATTGAAAAAGAATCAATCTTTTGATTGCAAATATCCTCAGAAGCGAAGAGTTTAAAAGAAAATATAATTACTGTGCAGCAAATATAATTTTTCAAACAAATACATTGGAACTAAGACAAAAAAACAGTAACATCGAAAACAAGCACACACCAAACAAAGGATCCTTACATTTTCCGTGAACATTTTCTGCACATATATGTATTTAGAACAACCAGAACAAGTACTACTGTTGACTATATTTTTTATTTGATTTATGTGAGAAAGAACAACCGTATTTGCTAAACAAACATAGTTACCATTCATGGCATGGACGATAGCGCTCCTGCTGTATGAGCAGTAAACCAAGGTCATATTTTATTTATGCTTTAGCTATTGTACTCTAAAACTGTTTTATATTCATATTCAAGAAGCGATGTCAGTCTTTCAAGAGAAGCACCTATTCTAGTTGTTTCAATAGAAATGTTAATAGTTTCAATAAAACGTCATGCTGTATTGATATCCATGTTTTGCTAGAGTATCTGGTTATATTTTGAAACAATACTTACTGACTAGACGCTATGTGACGCTCTGCGTAAAAACAAATTGTATTTCTTGTTAAATCTTTCATACATGCGTATAAAGAAAATGTCTTAAAACAATAGGAAAAGGTGTTTAAAAAGTCGATACATTTTTACTTAAGATATTGCTAAGATGCTTTATGAACACGGACCCTGCTCCAACGCTGTTGTGGAGTGTGTGAGACAATAGTTACGTGGGACAACATATGCGATAGGATTACATGAACTTTCCTTTTCTACAGAAGTTTTAATATAAAGCAAAACATTATATAATGCGTAGAGCTCCAAACATTATAAAACTACAACCTATAATCTTGACCCCCGTGGAGGTGTCTGTATTTCTTATGCGATCACTGCACCAACATTTATAACAGTTGAACATGATATTCAGCTTTCACAGAACACAGTCAACCAAAAACGCGCATCAGCAGAAACAACATTACAATGTTAAAATGAAGCAAGGCATGTGACATCACAAACACAAACGTTGACAAAAGGGCTGTCACCATGGCAAAAAGCCGCTTGGGGTTTAAACCAGGTTCTAGGGTGCATCAAATATCAATGTTACCCTTTTGTCATCCCAGTAAAACGACACAGTTTAAATAAAGAAATCCCCGCCAGATTATATTCTCTAACAAACAATGCAGCATTTATGAGCAAAATAAATATAACACATAGATGATCATGTATATATGAATATAAAAAAGCCTAGCAAGTCACAAAGCAAGTAAGTACTCAATGACTGACCTGACGATTGCATTATATCAATACGTCGAATGCAGAGCTAGCGAGCACGACTGCTTATCTCACCACAACATTGCTGGAGGACATTGTTTCTCAGCATGTGACCTTTTTAGAGACTGTGAAGATTTCTGTAAATACTAAGCAGAATAATCTCCCTACTATGTACTGGATTCCTAAACTTCACACAAATCCACTCAAAGCACGTTTTAATGCAAATTCAAGTTTATGTACCACTACTTACGTATCCAAACTCTTGACATCCTGCTTTTACACATTATAAAATATACTGAACAAAAAGGAAACTTCCGACTTTTTTGCTGGTATTGTCATAGGCCAGTTTTTGAGGGAGTATACAAGCTTAAACAGCGTTTTAATAAAACAATGTTTGATGTTTGTAAGCGCACTTAAGTGAGAACTAAAAATCCAATTAAACAGTTCCATAATTGCCAAGCAATACTCTTTTATGGATATATGGACATGTTTAAGGGAGGTAAATTGATGAATTTTGATAAAAACATATTTGTTTGGCCTATTGTTGGCGGTCTATCTAATTCTTCTTAAAACATCATTATTTTTTTTCCTGTTTTGCTGTCTAGACAATCAGCATCAACATCAGCGGAAGTTTCTTTTTTTGTTCAGTTTATAATGGAAAGTTTTTTTAAACTCAGGAATCAATTTGTTGTGGTCTACCAAAAACGCCGGATGGAGAAGTCCTTGATAAACTACGGTGTAAGCATTGTCATGCATCTACCCTAAACACCTACGACTTTTCCACACTAAACACCACTCTAACACATAACCTGATCAAAGATAAATCGATTCAGCTTACAAAGAAGAATTGTGCTAGAGAATGAACTACGTTTCTTGCTTGTAATAACGACAGGGCTTTTTTACAAACGCCCTAATGATAATTATAATATTTGGACTTCCGCTGATGTTTGTTGAGCGTTATATTTTCTTCTTGATAATATCTTTATACGATACGATAAAACGGTTTACCTCCAGGTTGTTGGTATTCCTATCGCCACTTGTCGTAGATCTGTTTTATACTGCTATGAACGAGATTTTATGTTAAGTTTGTCGTCACCTGCTAGCCAGTGTTTAATAATACATCTCGGTACCTAGATGACATACTTAATATTTATAATCCGTTCTTTGCTTATGGTCACTAACATTTATCCACCAGAGCTCATGTTATATAGAGTCAATAGTTCGGATACTATAGCAGCATTCCTCGACCTTCATCTCTCGATTTCTAATAATTTCACACGTACTAAAATCTATGATAGGATAGATGACTGGAACTTTGACATCGTAAACTATCCACACTAGGATGGGGATGATCATACAAAGTGTACGAGTATATCTCCCAGATCATTCGTTTTGCTAGAGCTTTAAATGATGTTTAAGGACTCCCGTGATCGAAATCAAGTAAACTTCTTCAGCAATGTTTTCGCTATCACAAGCGACGTAGATCTTTCTCTAAATTATATCGCCGCAACGAAACCCTACTGGAGAAGTACAACACCAACCTTAACACATTTCTGCGACTAGGAATATCACAACCTTTATTTTATGGAGATGTGGTCTATATATCTCGGAAGATAAAGGGATTTGACGCGTTTCCTGACCACTTTACAAACGACTCTTTGGTATTACAACGCACTTCATGATTAGTGATTGTTCTCTCTACACTCAGTCACTACGCTACACCTTTTTCTTGTGGGATGACTGGACAACCTCTTGGGGCTCCATGATTGCGCATGCTGAAACCCGGACAAAAGGTTTTTAGTCGTACCCTAGATTGGTTTTCCCTTTGGCTTCAACTGCTGTGGTTGTTCAGTACATTTCTGGATACATCCTGAGGTGTTTCTAGCTATATATATTTTTTATACAACTTAACAACAACATTGAAGTGTATCGTTTACTAATTTCTCTGGATTTGGACTTTATTGTTCTTACCTTCTTTGTGGCTTTCTAGGCTGTTTTTTTTTTTTGGTATTTATGTATTTATATATACACGAGCATCTTTGTGTTTTACTTATATTGTCTATTAATGCTGCCTTGTTGGTTAGAAAATAGTTCATGACGGGGATTTCTTTATTTACACTGTCCTGTTTTATTGGGATGACAGTATGCGAGGTTTGGTCAACCCTAGAACCTGGCCTGGAATTCACCAATCATTCTTCAGACTCTTCTTAGACTTGAGCTCAAGTACTAAAATGTCATTCACAAATATTCCAGTGACCTTCATAGATAAACAATCGTATGAAGTTACTATTCATTAAATGTTGTCATAGTTATACATAGCAGCTTCTTATAAACGTTAATCCTTTAAACTTATAGAAATATGTGTGCTTGAAGTTTGCATACTTGGGCTTAAGTCTAAGACTATTCTCAAGAATGGTTGGTGAATTCAAGGCCTGGTTTAAACCCCCAGCGGCCTTTTTTGCCACTGATCGTTCCAAGGCGGTAGCCCTATTGTTAACCCTTGTGTGTTTGTGATGTCTTATTTGGCCTTTTATTCATATTTAAAGTTGTTCTTTGTTTGTGGTTGACTGTCGTCCTTGAATGATATTTTTCCTGTTCGATTTTTAGATCTACTTTTATTGTTAGAGATTTCCTTTTGATGAGTTGTACTTTTATTTATACTGTTTTGTTAGTTTGGTCGTTGAAGACGAGATAATAGCGAGGGTATGTAACACATAAAATCGATTTAAGCTAACCTGTGGGCCTCGTTGCCTACTGACCGTTCCAAGCCCTGTCTTCAGCACTCTTTATGATATGTTTGTCCTTTTTATTATCATTTATTTCGATTTGTGTGTTGCGAAACTACGGTGCCATTGCGTTTCGTTTGATTGCTGTGGTTTCTATAGAACATTTTTTCTCATTTTTGGCAGAGAAGTCAGAGCAACAAGAAAACAAACCATTAAAGGTAAGACAGGACAAGATTTAAGACAAACAATAAAGCTACCGTCCTTTGAAAGCCCATTCAAAGAGGAACGCATAGTGGCGAACTGTAAATCGGTCAAACACAACTGTAAATCGGTCAAACACTAAACATACAGTTCGTTACAAAATGATAGCGTAATAACCTCTTTTGATAAACTTGTTAAACAGTTTAATATAGGTTGTATGAAGTGATTATGACAAGGTATGTAAATCGCGTCATCATAGAAGTCAGGTTGTGATAGTCCTTGTCGCAGAAGAGTTCTTCAAGTACTTTTATGTTTTAAAAGTAGATCGGGGTTACGATAATAAAATTGTGCACAGGTTTTACCAAGTTAATAGTAATGGTAGCCTGCTGGAGTAGCTTTTCAGTTATACAAAGATTTCGAATAGTATAGTCCTCGACTCAACTACAACCTTTAGAAAAAAAAGAATATGTTGAGAAACATAGACCGTTGCTCGAGGAACATCTCCATCTAAGTGGGGGATAATTAACAATATCAAAATAAAAATCCTCTCTCTTGTCATAGATTTTGCTAATTAATTATGATATTATTTCTCCATTTTCAATCGGGAGATCTAAATCGAGAAAAGAAACGACAGTATCAGAAATATTAGCTTTACTGAGTTAAAGTTCTTGAGGATAAATAGTGTTTACCATAGTAGAAAAGAAAGGGTTGTCAATGTTCAATATGTCATCCGGATACCAATAGATGTCATTAAAGGCGCCAATTACATCCGCTTGAGTACCTGGTGAAAGATTTAACATGAAATCGCTTTCATAGTAGTACAATCACAAAACTGCGACACGAGGTGCACCGTTTGTACCCATAGGGATACCAACAATCTGTCGGTAGTTCCATACTTGTTGAAAATATTATATAAAGGGAAATATGTGCTTCACAAACTTCTTGGCAAGTCCACATATTGTAATTGACGAAAGTGCCGTTATTGAGAAATGTAGTGTATATAGTATTTTCTCTAGCGAAAATGCGTTGAATGAGAGCAATAATCTTGTCTTTGATAAGGTTGTGTGGTAGGGTTGTACATAGTGTGGAAAAGTTATAAGTACGAATCCGAATTAGGGCATGGCCTCAACAAAAGTAGGTATAAAATTCGAACAGAAAATGTAGTATTCACATGAACAGTCAATCCCAAAACGCATACAGAACAAACAACAATTACAAGGAAAAATAGAAGCAACAAGTTATTTGAAAATCCGTCCAGGCATGCACAAGTTATTGACCGGACATGATTTGACCTTTGACCTCTAAATGTGACCTTGACCTTGGGGCCACAGACCTGGATTTTGTGCGTGACACATCGTCTTGTTGTGGTGAGCACTTGTGCCAAGTTATTTAAAAATCCGTCCATGAATGCCAAAGTTATTGACCGGACACAATTTGACTTTTGACCTCCAAGTGTGACCTTGACCTTGAAGACCTGGGTTTTGCGCGCGACACATCGTCTTGTTATGGTGATCACTTGTGCCAAGTTATTTAAAAATCCCAGCAGGGGTTGTGACGTTACATGGAGTTATTTAGGAAAGGCTTGTATAAAATTGATGACAATGGGGTCAAATATGGCCCCTACAGGTTCTCAGCTTTACGTAGATTTATATTTAAAAAAAATACTGTTGTTATTAAAGAACATGAGAGCACTTTGAGACAAGGCCAGTGGGTCTATTGTTTATGGCTTGTAGTTCAAGTGTAGTTATAAGTAGTATAGCAAATTTTTATTAGAATGGGATTTTCGATAATGTATTACATTATAAAGACTTAAATAATTAAAACACTTAAGTAAATGTCTATTTAAGGATGTTAACAAATCGCAAATGTCAACTCATGGTAAAAAAAGGAGTCATTTTACGTTTATACTGTTCCTGTTTAGGTGTTTGTAATACAAATGTGCACTCTTAAGTAAAAGTACCGGTATGTCAGACATAGCTTATAAAGATAAATATAACCGTGTTCACTAAGTGTGAACTTCGTCTTCTTCTTTCATTTAAATGGTTGTATTCTCAGAATGTGGTGTACCCTGTGGTTAAAATTGCGCTAGCCCAATAAAACAGATGACCTTCTCTGTCGCTATGTTACAATGAAAATTATTCAAATATAGTGGTGATTTAGTTGATGAAGATTTGTTTGTGTTGTGTTTAGCATCATTTGTCAGCACATTTTAGGCTATGCATGACGGTCGATTTGTTTGTGGTGGAGGCAGACCACCCACTTATTTCAGTAAGGACTGCTTACCTCCCACCTTCTGTAAGAATCGACACGTTCTCACCTACAAATTGATGAAGAAGAGGGGAGGAGCAGGCATAGTGATAAGCCAGGTTATGAATGCCTATACAGTGTCGGTGTCGGTGGATTGAGTTGGGAGAAGATTCCTGATTGTCAGTGGGTTAAAGGAGTATTTGTATACATCCTTCTGGACAGTAGGTTGATTAGTTGACAGGGACCTCTGATATGCTTGTTGTTTGGCATTACTAGGTTTGTGTCTACATCCACTAGTCCATATTGGATCTTAAACAGCATAGTTACTCGGTTGCTGTACCTTCTGTATTGTAGGGATTCCCAATTCAGGTCCTGTACCATCTTTGTTACACAACCTTGGGTACGATAAGTATAGTTCCAGTGTACAAACCTGGCAGCTCTCCGCTGGACTTGTTCCAGGTTATATATATATATTGTCTTATGTGGATCACATACGCTGGATGCATACTCCAGTGTAGGTCGTACAATTTTAGTATATTCGGCAGACTTCACTGGTTTGGTCAACTAACCTGTTGGCCTTGGCTACTGTAGAATTGACGTGGTGCTTCCTTGTGAGGTCTTCGTTAAAAGTTACTGTCTACTACTTCATGTGTGGCCATGTAGTTGATAGGATGTGTTGATTGTTGTGGCTCTGATAACTGTACATGTATCTGGGTGAAATAATTTCATTTGCCAGTCTTCTTTTCATTTCTCAAGAGCTGACAGGTTTTTCTGAAGTAGTAGCGATAGTTTCTATAGGACCCTATATCTCATTTTTGCAGGCATATTGCAACTCGACATACATGAAGCCAGCTTGCTAGATAAGATTGACCGTTGTGAACCCAGCTTGATGGATATAACCTTCATGACGTTTTAACATTTTAGTTGTATGTATCTTAATGCAGTAACCATGTTTGAGCCCATACAGCCTGCTGATGCGGTGGATAGCAATAGCGTCATGACATCCAGAGTACCCTGGTTCAAACCTCACCGGCGCCAGTGAATTTCGTCGGTGTGTTCTTGAGCAAGACACTTGCCCTTTCCCTCATCCGTCTGATGGGGACGTAAACCGGGCGGGCTCGTGTATCGCATTGTTTCCTCTCCGATCACGTTAAAGCAACATAGAACTATTTTCGTTAGTAGAAGTAGGGCAGGTTCCTAGATTCCTATGTATCCTTCCCCACTCTCTCTCTCTGAGGTGGCTCTAAATAACCTTATATGTGTTGATAACCCATTAAACAACATTCAATTATGTTTCTTTAAAAGTGCATATTGAAAAGTCTCAACCTCAAAATAAATGGTAAAATTATGCATCACAAAATATTTTGGAGAAAATACTCATACTGAGATCAATCACCAGTTTAAAGCAATACAATTCTTTGTCATTGTTGGCATCGTTATCCCTTCATTAGCAATAAACCTTCTTTTTAGACACCTGTCATTCAAGTTGTACTTGCGTGCGCAAATAAAGATTTGATGCTTACTAACAGTCCCAATCCTAGGTTAATTCAACACTATAAATCAAATATGAAGGACATCACAACCTATATAATTAAGATACATATCTTAAGCATGTGCTCTTGTAACAACTGCACCGATACTAACGAATAGTTGCCATGGTAAAAAGAAATATAAAAAGATCGGACAGGGAAAGTAGCATTCAAGGAGGACAGTCCAATGAATGTCATACAATCCCTGTAGGATGTAAGTGGTTAGTTTGTACAGTGGTCTGGCTATTCCCTTAAACTTTTTTTTTTTTTTTTATTACTTTATTTATTTTATAATTTACTTTTAATTCATGTCTTTATATGTAATACATAATCCAAATGTTTAATCATAATAAGTATTGAAATAGCGCATACACCTAAAAAAAAGAAAGAGAAAAAAAGAATAAATTAAATGTATGTTATGAAAAGAGTAAAACCGCACATTTTTAAATTCCTTTGGACTGTTTGTGTCGTTTGTGCAATATATGTCTCTATCAGAACATTTTATTAATATTGATGTTGCAGTTACTGTGAAGAAGGCTTATATTTCCACTTCGGCGTGTGTATCACTGAACAAATATATGCAAAGCCATGAACGATTGAACGCTGCATACTACATATTTTCCTGAATCTATACTAGCAATCCCAACTTCATATACTAATATCATTTAAATCATCATAGAAAGGATGTAAATTAGTGATTCTTATAAGTTTACACATGCAATGTAAACAATATTAATCAAACTAAATGAATAAACAATGTGTCAAAAGTGGGTGGGGTAAATTGACTTACAATTTGAAGCAAAATGGAGATTTTAAACAGAATTCTATGCTAAACAGAGCTTATTTGCTCTTTATATAACTAAATGAATTGTAACCTTAATTGCATCGTTTAAAAATACCTCAATAATTATTCAAACAAGCATGACATGCAAAAATGAACATGAAGCAATTAAATGAAAGCCCTAAAATGATATTCTATTAATGTTCGATTTTTTATATATAAGCTACCTGTTCCAGATTGCTATCATGAAAAAAATGTAATCTACATACACTGTTCTTTTCAAAAAGTGATGGTAGGATTTGTCCCTTGAGTTGGTAACAATATCGAAAATGTTGGGTCCTGGCTCAAGGCCTATAACGAGACAAGCGTAAATAAAGAAGTCTCCGCCAGGCTGATATTAGCTAACAGACAATGTACGTATAACACAAATATGTTTATGTATATACGATATAAAAAAGCATAGAACGCCATAAGGTAAGTATGCAATGACTTGGCAGAAGACGAGCAGTACGAGAATAAACAATGAAGGGAAAACACGACTGAAGACAACCACCAAAGAGTAGTATATAATGTAGCGGTTCTGGTGCAGTTTTTTCATCGGGGAGTTTTATGCAACGAGTCAGTAAATTTGTCGGCCGGCAAGCCAACCGACAAATTTAAAACTCACTGCAACCCCCCCCCCCCCCACCCACTCCCCCCCCCCCCACCCCCGATGAAAAAACTCCCCCAGAACCGCTACTTTATATACTACTTATAAATAATTGATAACGACTTGCTACTTTTTATAATCAACCCCAAATAAAACAACTGCATATCGGGTAATCAATATCTTTCAAACCCACACCGCAGATGATTTTGGCCTCAGTTGTTAAACAAAGTTGGAAGGTACAGACCCCAGTTTGTATACTACCCACAAATAATTGATATTATGATTTGATAAAAAAAGTCTGCTCGAGTTTTTTATATTTTTTTTTTGCAAAAGCCACACGTCATGCGCATGCCTTTACATTAACGGCTGTACGAATTCTTTTTAAGCAGCTGTGCACAGCCGTTAATGTGATCACCTGGTTTTAATTAGGAAATCTGCGCTTGCGATCATCCCATAATCCATTTAACTTTGCAATGGGCTGGCTCGCTCCATAGACATAAGAACTCCATTTGGTATATCTCTACCGAAACGAAACGCAGAAATACACCTGAAGTTTAGCGAGGTCTGTTACCAGCAAACACATATCAGGGAAGAATTATTAAGCAGCTGCACCCCAATATTAGTTTGCTAGTAACGGAACTACACAGACACCATCTACTAAGCGCCACGATTGCAAGACTACAACAAGTTAGCAAATAACTGTCATTTTAACCAGGTAACCAGCACTTGCATGCATATAACCGATAGATACTATAACTCGATCGCCTATATGTGCTATACCACCGACAGCATGACCTTAAAAAAGGGTTTTCAAATTTGCATGAATTCGAATTATCATAGTTAGTAATTATAATTGCAATACAATCTGATAAATTAGTTGTGTTGGTAATAATAGCATTAACATTTGCTTTAATATTTGTAAAAGTACTTTTAAATATTAATTAAAACACAAATTTGTCACAAAACGTTAAATATTGGAAAACATATTGGAAAAATACAAAGAGAGATAACCCCGCGCCGATTATTTATCAAATGGTAGTAACTGTTGTCTCTCTTTGACCATTATCGGAACAAATATATGAGCATTGCATCAGATATACGCAGTACGCTGCGAGTGAGAATTTATTATGAAAAGTGCCAGGAGTAATGACACCAGACATAATCGATCAGTACATCAACAGTTAAGTTGAAATATGTTTTAGGAGAGCGCAACATGCGCTTGTTATTGCTTGATGTCTTGAATATCCTTAAACGGCACCCAACTATTAACATTTTCAATGTAACCTTTCCACCGGACTAATGCTTGTTTCTTTTTATAATCACGTCGTTATAACCTTTTAAATTCTGAATATTTCTTGATCAGCTTTTAACATTTCCAATTCATAGAAGCTTCCATCAATGTTTTGGTTGTTTAAATCTTTCATTTTGTACGTCACTGGATTTGTATTTTGAATTTCATCAATAACAAATATTTCTTCAGTCCAGTTTGGAGTATAACCTTTCTTTTATAATAGCTAATTCTAACCTTGTCTCCTATTTTGAACTTTGGCAAAGCTTTATTAATTTTCATCTTTCCGTACAAGTTGAAATACACTATTCCTTTATTTTTCTCAATTCTAGCCTCAATCGGTGTCATTTTAATACTCCGATGTTTTGTATTATTGTATTTATCGACCATCGTCTGCAGCACGTCTAAATAAGTATTTATATTGTTTGCCGTGAAATATTTCCACATCCTCTCTTTCAATGTTCTATTAAATCGTTCAATTACTACAGCTTTTCCGAAATTAAACGTGTGATACATTTTAATATTATTATCATCAAGGAATTGCTTAAACGCCTTGTTATAAAAATCCACACCTTGATCTACTCTCAAGCCTTTCCATTTCCTGCCTACTTGTAAACCTTTTCCTGTCAAACCACTAATAAGAGATCCAATTAAAGGAATTCCCAGTGATGCGAGAAGTCCAAGAAATCCCCAATATTGCTGTTGATTCCCTGTCAGTTTAATAGGGCAGCAACTTTTTGACTTTATTATCTGTTGTCTTTGCGATGGTGTTAACACACCTGATTTAAGAAGTGCTTGTTTTTTGCTGCTAGGGATAGTTACCATTCCATTTCCGAATAGTTTACCGATTCCAGTACTCGCTAGACCACTCAGAGCTCCTGTTGCTAGTGGTCCTAATATCTTCGGAGCGAGTCTAGCAACTGTCGGTAATATTGTTTTAGTTAACAAACCGGCTAATGCTCCCAAAAAGCCTCCATTCTTGGACTGAGATCTCATCTGCGATTTTGATATATTCACGTTCAATCCATATCCGTTGGATTTAGCTTTGTTAATATTGTTAATCTGAGTAGCTGTCAACAACAAAGGAAAATCCCCAGTTAGTTGATTATTCTTCAGCCTAAGCGTTAATTCACTTTTGTTTTCATATGCTTTTGCCAGACTTCGTTTCTTGCCATCTGTCAAATCTATCGAATACTTTACGTAAGTCATATATATTATAAGTTAGATTAAACTATTACCAATTAATTTCCGACAGTATCAATAACTACATCTTCTTCATAGAGAACCAGAGCATAAACTTTATAAGGAGCCCCCGGGGGTATATTTAGCTTATATCTCAAACTTAGTTGTTTTGGATCAACACTGACTTCATTTCCCTTGCAACTCAAATCGAAATATATCATTCCGAAAAGACTTTGAAAATTACCCACGTTGAGCAAAGTTCCAGTGTTTTTATCATTTTGTTTGTAAGAATAATTAATAACATCTCTGAATATTCTTATAATATTATCATGGCTGTATTCAGTTTCTGGATAATGTACACCGTTTCCAACTTCCAATCTAGCTGATTGTAAATAGCAATTATTATTATTATTATTTACCTTAAACGTATCCAAAAGATGAGGACTTTGTGTTTGAGAAGAACTCTTGTCTGACCTTTGCAAATACACAAAAACATGTTTTGGACTTTTAACACCAGCTGTTATTCTAAATACATATTCTGTTGCTTGGGTACTTCCGCTTTCTTGTATCATTTCACGTAGACAAGTCCATCTTGTTGATGTCATGTGATTTGACATAACATAAGCCAAACCATCTGAGTTAAATATCATTTTAGTTATCCACAAAACTAATTTATTAATAACTACTCGACCATTATCACCAACACCATCATCTTTGAAAATTAACACATTATCATCTGTTAGTTGTAAACTAATTTGAATTTGACTAGGAGGAAGCATGTTTGTTTCCAAACCCTCAAAGAAGGAATATTTGTTTAATGGAATTATAGAGTAAACTTTTTGATTAGTTATAATTAAAGCATGGCGAGCCACAAATACTGGGTTATAACCAGCTCGATCATGATCCGTTTCCGCTACATCTGTAATATCTAAATAAAAGTATTCATTTGTTCCGGTTGTTTTTGCATAATCGTCAGAAATTTCAAGCAAGCTTTTGACATTAACAAATATGTGAAGATTATTTCCATTGTAAACTGTTTTTCCATTTTGCTTTATTTGCAATCAGTGAAGCTGCATCGTTAATTAAAGCAATTTTGTTAGTGGATGCAAAAGCATCAGCAAGCTTGTTTACTCGAAAACTGATTTCAAAATATGCGTTATACCAATCAAAGTAAGAACTTCTATCATTTGACGTAAACTGACTTTTCATTTGTCATCATGCCCTATTTTTTGTGAGATATAATTTGAATGCTTCTTTTAGCGTTTGTTTGCCGTTTTCTTCTATTGTTGGATATAATAACGTGTTTTGTTCTACTGTATTATTAAGAAGAAAATGTATTGCGTCCCCTCCTGTATAAGTAAAGTTTATTTCAAATACAGATTTCTCAACAAATAGTCCAGCAACAACAGCATCCATAGGAAAAATATTCTTTGCTTTTTATAAATGGATTGGTTATAAAAGTAAACGCATCGGGAAAATATTTACGATTAGTTCTTTCAAGTGGTTTTTGTGTTGGATGCGATACAAAATTTGTTCCCATCCCACCACGGGAGTCAACAGAGGTATCTTGTATAACGCTTATTCCGTCTATTGTTGCTTCAAACATTATAATCCGACTTGCATAGTCCACTTTTGCTTTTAACTCATCAATTATACCAAGAAGTGCTGTGTGACGACTATCAGACTTTTGATTCAACTGTTTCAATAAAACTATTTCACCGTCAAAAGCTTTGCTCCTATCATCCTGGGCAGCTTTCAATTGCTTTGAAACATCATCAATAGCAGTCAAGAGTTTATTTTTGTCAACCATTTTCTCATTTAATTTTGCATAATCCTTCCTAATGCACCTTTGAGAAGAGTTATTTCATTATCAAAAGCTTTGTTTTCATCCTGGGCAGCTTTATCAACCATTTTGCTCAAAGCAGTTGTTAGCGACTTGCTGTCAACCATTTTCTTTTTGATGTCTTCAAACTCTTTATCGATATTGTCAACGTTAGTGTTTATCTGTTTGTTTGATATTTTAATTTGAGTAAAGCAGCAGTTCTCATTTGTGTCATAGCATCAGAAATAGCGGCTTCAAGTTCATTGTTATCAACCATTTGTTTATTGATTTCTCCAATCCGTGTATTAATATTTTGAACACCAGATCTTATTTGTTCGCTTAATTTCTTGTAGTTTTCGCTATCTTTCAATCCACCTTCTACAAATTTCCATTATAATAATATACTTGGATAATACCAACGATCGAGGCTGCTAAGAAAGCAACGAAGAAAGCAACTAAAAAATAAATCATGCATGTTTTACAACTTAGCTTATTTTATTTTATTTTTATCTAACCTTATAGTATACATGTCTTTGTTAAAGTTGAAAGAATTAGCAGATAAAATGCAAACATTGAGCAATCTTGTCAAAGAATACGAGAATAAAGTTATTCAAAAAAGACTAGAAAAAGGAGCTAGTCGTGAATTATACAAAGAAATATTTAAACCGGTAACTAGTGAATAAAAGATCAGTCTGAACAGTTAATTAGCTGTTAACTACTCTTCCAGAAATAAGTCGGCAGTTAGCTACTCTTCCAGAAATAAGACAGCAATTAGCCACTCTTCCTAGAGCTATAGGTGAGGAAGTACAAGAAAGAGAAACGTATCAGGGGATACCTCAGTTATTTGCCGAAGAGCCTCGTAAAATAATTGCGGGTAATCTAGATGCTGGTATTAATAAAGCGGTGATGGAAGCATATTACTTCCCGTTACCATCAGAGCTAGTCAAAGGGAGATATGATACAGAAGACATACTTGAGGAGCTTTCTGTCAAATTGGAGAAGACAAAGCTTACCTAACTAAACAAATAAAAAAAAAGAAAAAGACGCATTAAAAAAAGAAACATATAAACTGGACAGAGATCAGCTACATAAAGAGACAGGTGAATTGAATAAGTATAGAAATAGACTTCGGGCAATGACTGCGAATAGTGAAGTCTTTTCGGGAGAAGGATTACAACAAAAAAGAAATTCTTACAAAGTTAGTAAAGATGGCCGCTACGGTAAGTTACAAATTGAAATACCTAATCTTGTTGGCCATCACAAACTTATTGCTAGACAAGGAGAAACAGTTGTGCTACATATGAAAATGGATGATGATTTTATTGATTTGATAACAAAGCGTTACAGCAATGGAAAATCATACTCAAAGCTATCTCAAAATGCATTCAATTATCTGGTTTACCAGTTCATAAAGGTTCTTCAAAGTACAAAAAGATTTTAGGGGGTTGTGTAGAATATTACAATAGTCCCGATGATTTGGTTAATGATCTGGAGTTAGTATGCGGGAGTATCGAATCTGGAAATAACAGTCCACAGTTGACGAATAAAGGTATTAGCATAATCGCGAGTTATTAAAAAATGGTGATATATCAGCCGGAGAACATAAGCAATTGTTTTCTAAATATTTCAATTAATCTAACTATTATAATGTAGAATTAACATGGGGTTACAAATCACAAACGGGATAATTGGTTGTACTGCCGCATTGGTATTGGTTCCAGAAGTTCCTGTTTGCATAGCTATTGTTGGAGTAATTCCCCCAGTAATTGCGGTTTTGATGAACAAAACTAAAATAGCAAAGAAAAAGGTTTTATTAAAGTCACATCACAGAAGTTTTAAACAACTTCTTTCATATGTGCAAACATCTAATATGCCAGACGGGGAGATAATCTCATCATGCTTTTCTAAAATACTCCATCTACAGGAAAATTAAAGTTTTACTGAACCTCTAGAAAGATATATTGAGAGGTATAAATTGAATGGTTACTAAACCAGTTCTTTTTCAACATGTTTCCATATGGCGTCGTACTCGTCTCTAGTGGCTTTTGTCTTAATTGGATTTGTTTCTTTTGTTATTTCTAATAGATCGAATATCTTCTGGATAATGTAATTAAATTTAATTACTCTTTTTCGGCCTCCTATCTTATCTAAAATGTTTAAAGTCTTGTAAACCAAATCCTCGCATCTCTGCTTGTCTATTGGGGATAAATTGTACCCTCCCAAAAGTTTTTCTAGATGATATCTTCTGTGATAAACGCTCTTCTTGCGAACTCCCCGATAATCTACAACAAGATCATATCCATTGTGAGTCCCACATTCGAAACAAATACGTTCTCCGTTATAGAGAACTATTAATTTTTGCAAACTTCAAGGATTTGACTGAAAAGCTTATAACCGAAGCCCAAAAGATGAAACTACCATGGAAAATAAGAAAACATGATATCAAAAGATTAAACAGACCGCGTGATAAAATGATCACCCGAGCGACTAACGGTCCCATAACTATTGATTTTTTTATTTATTACTACGGCAAGTTATTGAAAGAGGCAATTGATATTATTTTTTATGCTGGTTAAATTAATTAATTAGGGCTTAAAGAATTTTGTATTATATATATTATATAATGAGTGTAAAAGAAATCGAAAGATCCCCGAAACAATATAGTAAGGTTTTCTCTGTGAATATTGTGGATAGATTAAGTCCACTCGCTCAGCTTCGTCTGACGCGAAAACAGTCACAGAATTCCTCAAGGCGGAATTACAAAGAACTAAAGGATTTAAAGTATGTGTTACTTTGAAAATGACTTTATCTAAAACAGTTAAAAGCAATGATGTGGAGACAACTACATATAAAACAGCTTACTTCGCGCGTCCCGGGCAACACTAATCTTAAAAGAAAATAATATCAAGAATGCTTTAGATAAGCAACTAATGAAATTATTGACAGAATTGGAAACTGGCTCTGGAATGGAAGTGGATGGGCAATTGAATCAGTGGATATGCATTATGTAAACAGGGTGAAGTATAAGCCTAAGGGGTAGCTCTTATTTGAAGTTAACAAAAGAACTTTCTAACCCTAAAAAAGGTTTAATAAATATAATAAATAAAAAAGATGACGAGTGCTTCAGATGGTGCCATTTAGCATATAAATTTCCAGTAACAGCAAATTTAGAAAAAATAACAAAGTATAAAAAGCACATTGTTGATCTTGATTACAGTGGAATTACATTTCCTGTTACATTAAAGCAAATTCCCAAAATAGAAAAACAAAACAATATTTGTTTTAATATATTTGGATATGAAAAAAGTGGGGTGTATCCTCTATACATATCAAAAAAATAAGTAGAAGAAGAATGCGATATGCTTTTGATTGTTGAAGAAGAAAAAAATCATTATGTATGGATAAAGGATTTTAACCGGTTGATGTTTAATCAAACATTATACGAAGGGAAAAAATGGTTCTGCAAAACATGCCTGCAATGCCTTAAATTAGAAAAAGTCTTAGAAAAACATAAACCTGATTGTCTTTCTCTGAATGGCAAGGAAGCAATATAAATGCCTTTTGCGAGTGAAAAGGTTTTCTTTAAAAACTATAATAGGTAATTAATGGTTCAATTTGTTATATATGCTGACTCTGAAGCAATAACGGAAAAAATATCTTCAGCTAATATCCAAAAAACTCGCATACAGATGCGAATCAGCAACATACTGATTGTAGTTACGGATACAAGGTTGTCTGCTGCTATGATGACAAATATTCCAAACCGGTTGTAACATACAGAGGACCAAATGCTGTTTACAAGTTTTTAGAACAAATGATAGAGGAAGTAAAATATTGTAAAAAAACTGCGAATATGTGTTTTAAGAAAGATTTGACAATGATGGCGGCAGAAGAAAAAGAATTTAGAGCGGCCGAAAAATGTCATATTTGCGATGAACGATATATGACGTGTGATAGAGTAGTTAGAGATCATTGTCATATAGCTGGACAGTTTAGAGGAAGTGCCCACGATGCATGCAATCTCAGTTTCAAGTTACCTAAAAAGATACCTGTTGTATTCCATAATTTGAGGGGTTATGATGCTCACTTTATAATGCAGCACATCGGAAAGTTAAAAAAGCGATAAATGTTATACCAAATAACATGGAAAGGTATATGGCTTTCATGTTGGGACCAAATTTAGTGTTTATAGATAGTTTCCAGTTTATGTCACAGTCAATCGATAACTTGGTGAAAAACATTCCGTTCTTTAAATATATCTCTCAAGAATACTCTGATGAAAAGTTAGAACTTTTGAAGAGAAAAGGAGTTTACCCGTATGATTATATGGATAGCTTTGAACGTTTCAAAGATACACAATTGCCTGACAAGAAAAGCTTCTACTCTCAGTTAAATGATGCAAATATCTCAGATGAAGATTATGAGCATGCAAAAAAAATATGGAAGACGTTCAAGATCAAAAACATGGGGGACTATCATGATCTGTATTTGAAAAGCGATGTTTTGCTGCTAGCTGATGTTTTTTGAAAACTTCAGAAAAATGTGCTTTGAGTATTACAAATTAGATCCTTGTCATTACTTCAGCAGTCCTGGTTTATCTTGGGATGCCTGTTTGCAAATGACTGGGATTAAACTCGACTTGATTACAGATATTGATAAATATCTGTTTGTGGAAAAAGGGATGAGAGGTGGCGTGCGTTATATTGCGACTAGATATTCGAAAGCTAATAATAAGTATATGAAAAACTATGATAGTAGTAAACAGAGTAAGTATATAATGTATCTTGATGCTAACAAATTGTACGGGTGGGCGATGGTGTCAACCTTTACCAACTGGTAATTTTAAATGGGTCGACAAATTTGAAGAAGGGAAATCAAACTTTATTGTTGAGTGTGATCTTGAATATCCAGAAGAGTTGCATGACTTGCATAATGAGTATCCTCTCGCTCCGGAAAGTCTAAATATAAAGATGAGTGGTTGTCAGACTACTGCAAGAACTTGCAGAGTAAGTTTGATTTGGGAACTAGTAAAGTTAACACACTTGTTACTACGTTGAGGGACAAGGAAAAATGGAAAAATATGTCACGCATTATAGAAATTTAAAGTTGTATGAGAGTTTGGGGTTGAAAGTGAAAAAGATACAAAGGATACTCCAGTTTGACGAGTCTCAATGGTTGAAAGTGTATATCGACTTCAATACTACAAAAAGGACAGCTGATAAAAATGCTTTCGAAAAAGATTTCTTCAAGCTTATGAATAATTCGGTTTTTGGCAAGACGATGGAAAACCCGAGAAAGAGGGTTAATGTTAAGCTGCCGCATGACGAGGAAGTCCTTTTGAAATATGCGGCAAGACCATCGTTTATTTCGTGTAAGATGTTTAGCGAAAACTTGTTTTCTATAAACAGAATGAAAGAAAGACTTGTCTTAAATCGCCCTTGTTATGTTGGTATGTGTATTCTTGACTTGTCAAAATACTTGATGTATGATTTCCATTACAATTATGCCAAAAACAAATACAATGAAAAAGTTAAGTTGTTGTTTACTGACCCTGATTCTCTGTGTTATGAAATTAGGACAGAAGATGTGTATGCTGATCTTTACAAAGACAAAGAACTTTTTGATAACACTGATTATAATCCAAAAAGTGAGTTTTACTTCAGCGATAACACAAAGGTTATTGGCAAGATGAAAGGCGAAGCCTGTGGTGCAGTGATCGTAGAGTTTGTTGGATGGAGGAGTAAGTCATACTCGTACATTTTAGCTGATAATACTGAAACAAAGAAATGCAAAGGCGTTAAAAAATGTGTTGTCAAAAACGAGATAACGCATGATAACTACAAAAATATTTTATTCATGACAACAGAAGCTCATCATAAAATGAAAGTTATCAGATCTAACAAACACAAGCTTGGCAGCTATGAAATTTAAAAAAAAAAAGTTTGTCTGCATATGATGATAAAAGGTACATATATGACAATGGTCAGGATACACTAGCACTAATAATTTAATATAATACTTTATACATGGAATAAGCATGTGTGGAAGAAATATGTGAAAAACTTGAGGAGTTGAAAGGTAAATACAGAAGAGTATTGTTGGCACGCAAACAGGGTTGGATGGAATATGATGTGATTCATGCTGATTTTCTAGATACTAGAAAAAAGTCAAATTAACAAAGAGGGCGATTACTATCGGAAATGGATTATTATTTAGAAAAACTTGATCATACCGATAGAAAGCTGTTCAACTTGAAACGTAAAATACGCAAATGTAAAAAAATTAAATATTCCATGATCGAACGTGATCTATACAGTGATGACGAGGATGATTGCCCTGTTCCTTTTGATTTTGTTTAACAACCAAGACTAAACCTGCGCTCTCCCAAAAAAGTAGCAAGATCAATTATTTGTGGGTAGTATACAAACTGGGGTCTGTACCTTCCAATTTTGTTTAACAACTGATGCCAAAATCATCTGCGGTGTTGGGTTTGAAAGATATTGATTACCCGATATGCAGTTGTTTTATTTGGGGTTGATTAAAAAAAGTAGCAAGTTGGTATCAATTATTTATAAGTAGTATATAAAGTAGCGGTTCTGGGGGAGTTTTTTCATCAGGGGGTTGCAGTGAGTTTTAAATTTGTCTGTTGGCTTGCCGGCCGACAAATTTACTGACTCGTTGCAAAAAAATCCCCGATGAAAAAACTGCACCAGAACCGCCACTTTATATACTACTCCAAAGAGTACGATAGTGGACCTTTGGAAACAGCCGAACACGATTAATACGAAATATTACAGTCTCGGTTTGACTGAGACTGTTCATGAACAGTAGTAAAATATGCTAAGTTTACTTTCCCTTTCAGGATTTAGGTTGACGCCATCATAGGGTCTGTCGGGTTAACGCACAATCAAAGTCGAATTGTAATGGGATTGGGTCAACCACTAAACATGCAATGCGTTGCAAAATGATACGGTCATAACCTCTTTCGCTAAACTTTCTACATGTTTGATAAAGATTGTATTCATCATGAACGTGATCACGACCAAAGCTGTTACGAAGTTTGTAATTCACGTCACCATAGAAGTCAGTTTGTGATAGTCCTTGTCGCAAGGCAGTTCTTAAATTACATTTATATTTTAGAAGTAGATCAGGGTTAACGATAATACAATTTTGCAAATGTTTTTTGACGTTTATAAATGGTAACGGTAGCCCTTATTGGAGTAGCTTTTGAGTTATACAAAGGTTACAAATATTAAAGTCCTTGATTGCAAGCTCTAGAAAAACGAACATGTTGAGAAACATAAACCTCATAAGAAGTTGCTCGGAGAACATCACGTTTATGGTAACGGTAGCCCTGATTGGAGTAGCTTTTGAGTTATACAAAGGTTACAAATATTAAAGTCCTTGATTACAAGCTCTAGTAAAACGAATATGTTGAGAAACATAAACCTCATAAGAAGTTGCTCGGGGAACATCACCGTCTAAGTGGGGTAATTAACAATGTAAAAATTGACAGCATATCTCTTGTCATATTTTGGTTATTTTTTACTCCATGTAAATCGAGAAAAGACGTGGCAGTATCAGAAAGACTGGACGGAAAGGATTTCCACAACCTGAATCGTAAAGGAAAGAAATGTATTGCATGCATCAACTCTGATGAATGGACCAGAAACCTGTATGCATATGGCCTCTGGTGGAATGTAGATACACCATTGTTGGGATTGCCACAAGCTGGTGAATGATGCGGTACACCATTACGTATATACTGAGGTTTTCTAATCCCATGTTCTTAAGCATACTGTTAAGGTGATTATGGGCAGTAGTTAAAAGCGCTGCTCTGCGTTGGGATGATTTTATCATACCAAAATTAATACATATCTAAATAAAATCTCTTCTAAAGCTTTACAATTTTGTTTATTTTGGTATTCATAGAAGTCCATAATATGCAAAAGTCGCCAAAGGCTACATACCCTATTAGACACGTTACAGATGTCCTATTACAACAGCAAGAGGCGATAAGATGGCAGTTCATACAGTATAGATAGTGTGCAACTCGAAGGCCAATATAACGATAATTCCAAATATAACAACGTAGTGGTCAAATAATACAAAACTAATTACTGGACAGAGGGATTCGTGAAGTAACGTGCATGCCTACATAAGACATACGTTTCTTTATGTGATACACATACTACTACTGAAACACATTTAAAAGAGATCTGGGATATCCAACGTGAGATAATGGAGGGCTAATACTCTCTTATATAAAATAGTTCACGGGCTAGTAGCTGTCTCAACGCCCGCATATTTTCAGTAGCCTTACAAAAGACACAGCATAGCCGTTCACTCTTCAAAACACAGATACATACTAACGTAATGGTGTTTTTTTAAATATTAATTTTTTCACCCACTGGCAGTTGTCCAGTGGTCACCCACTGGCAGTCAGTAGTCCAGTGGAATAAACAACCGTGAGCAAGCATGGTTATGGTGCCAACACTGAATCAGTTGTCTAGTGTAATAAACAACTGTGAGCAGGCGTGGTTATGGTGCCAACACTGAATCAGTTGTCTAGTGCAATAAACAACTGTGAGCAAGCATGGTTATGGTGCCAACACTGAATCAGTTCAATGTGGCAGTGAGTTGTGTCCATCAGGTTAGGCCATAGACGGGTGTCATGAAACACCCAAATATACCTATTTCCCCCAAATCCACCCAAACTTCACCAAATCTTCACCAAATCTACCCCTAAACGTCCCAAATCCACACCAAATCTACGTTATATGGTGTTACAATGATGCTATTGTACCAAATATCAAAAATAAAATAATCATTTGAGAAAAATGAAGGTACATTTTTTAATTTACTGAATTAACGATTTTTGTGTGTTTTTTACACATTGTGATAACATACATTATTAACAAATTAACATCAATGATTTTTTTTGTTGTGATAGTTATTACAATATAGATGTAACACCATATAAGGTAGATTTGGTGTGGATTTGGGAGATTTATGGGTAAATTTGGTGTAGATTTGGGTGGATTTGGGAGAAATAGGTAGATTTGGGTGTTTCGTGTAACTGCCATAGACTGTTTTTACCCTGCTTTTACTACCCACTCCTCTGTAAATTAACACCTTTTTATCGATCTCACTCTCAAACTGTCCTGCCTATCAAATCAAACTTTTAGTTTCCCCTTTTCAGTATTTACTGACATTCACACTAGCATTTGTTTAATGCTGTGTGGCGGCTGTAAAAAGTCCCCCCATACATAAATGTTAATACTTACTGGTCCTTTGGGATCACCAAGTCCAATCTGTGTGGCTTTAAAGTAGAATACAGCTTAAGCCGGTGCTAGGGGTCACGAGAGGTGCTGCATTTTATAGTACCGATCACAAATAGAAACCGAGTCGCTACATATCCCTCTTGTTTGTGTTAGTTACTTCCAAGGATCACCTTTTTAGTATATATTTACTCTCACTATTTTTCACAGACGCGTACATATCCTCATAAGAGAGTGATGGAGAATGTAAAGAAAGATGGCATGCTTTGGGATATGAAGGTAATAGCCTGATTCTACTGAAGATTGAGCATAGAAAACAAACCAACTTATCTCCTTTTCTTGATATATTAAGATAACGACTAAAATAAATAATACAATCTTAACGACATAACAAGATAAACAAAACAGTTCAATGCAATCTATACAGCTACTGTTGATGATGAAGAAGATACTACAGGCAAACTGAATCTATATCAAAAGAAAGAATATTTATTATATGCTTTACAGTAAAATAGTGGATTTTATGATTAAAATAAAACCTTATATTTTCATTGTTTATATTTTACATGTGAAATACCGAAAATGACCGCGCATTAAGCTTTTTCTGCATCAGTTTCAAGGTCGTGATAAAATAAATAGAATATTTGTTGGTTTGTCATTAATATAGGATTTATTTTCATCTCGAAGTGAGAAAACTCGTATATTTTCACGAGTGCTTTAAACAAACAAATATCCTCTATGTATATATTATATATATATAATACTCGGACCACGTAATGTGCACAGTAATATGTGCCACCTAGGTCACAACAAAGTTATACTTCAGTAAGCATTCTACGACTGAGTCCATTCCAAGTCTGAGGTGAATTCACATTGTAGACCAGGACAACAAGGTGCTACTAACACAGTGCTTTGATTGAAACAACACTTATTATTATTATCTTTCTTTTTTTTTTAAATAATTTTAGGTTCTTCTACAAGACGCCTGATGTACTATCTTTTTTTTAATTTGTTTTCCCAGCACCACAATATGGAATGTCACCAGGGGCGTACTTGGTCATACTCCTATATGCACGTGCATATAATTCAGAGTTGGGTGTCGGAAAAATGAAAAAGCTAAAAATGCGAAAAATGCAATAAAAAGTGAAGCCAAAGAGGGGTTAGGGTGAGGGCTGTATAATTTAGTAAATAGAATAATCGCTTCAAAATACCCCAACCTCACTAGCGAGAGGGAGACACCCCGCACCCACATGTGTTTACCCAAGAACACTCCTGGCACGCCCCTGATCACATGTTAGATGTAATTATTTCAGTAATTGAACTATTTTGACCAAACTTAGCAGAAACTGAAATTATAATGGATAGTTTTAATCATTGGCCATTTCAATTTATTTTCAGAACATACTATTCACTGAGATTTAGAACTTCTGAATGCTCTTTTCGAGTGAGTAACATGGAAAGCAACTTTGTTGTTCACAATAAGAGAATTGTTGCTCACAATTAAGAGAATTCTATCTGTAAACTGTGACTAATTCATCAAGAATACATTACATTTCTCGAATATTGCTATCAACAATACAAATACTATATAATTACGGAAATGGCACAAAATAATAATAACATAAATAAGCTTTATATCGAAGCTGTTCTACACATATAATTATAAATTGTAGTAAAATGTATGTGCAATTGTCAAAAATGCAAACAGGAATGTACGCATGTAAATTTTGTTAATCTAACAAACATTAAAGCCAAATTGACCTTTGGTACCAGTAAAATAATATGATAATAAACAAGTGTATTTAAGATATACTGAGCAAAAATAGAAACGTCCCCTACTTTACCCATAGATTTAGACACAATGAAATTATATTTTATTTAATCTTATATGCCAATACCTTTGTTAAAGGCCAGCACTGTCATGAAAACAATTTTCTTTGAATCAAACTTATGGGCAAACTTATTCCCCTTGATTTGGTTTAAACAGCATTTCCGGGTCTTTGAGTTAACACAATTTTGTTATATTGAAATAAACAGAGAATGACCTCATCACCACAAAAACAGAGAAAAGACGCTGATCTTTTCACTCATTTTTGCACCATACAGCTTTCAAGAACGAATATTTTCAGATTACCTCCCTTTATAATAAAAATATAGTGATTTTGCAATTTGAATAAAACATGTTTTAGCAGCAACAGACAAACTTTGGTTTTTGTTGAATATTAATATTGATCAGAATGATTGCGTGATGAGTATAAAATAATGAAATTTATCTAGATTGGTGTACAAAGTGTAACAATGTCAACCCTATGCAAATCACAGCTTAAAAGAGGAACGTTTCTATTTTTGCTGAGTATATGTGATGATGCAAATCCTTGTGTTAATAATCTGTCTATCAGTTCTCACTAAACTATCAAACAAGAACTCTAGCCGTTAAAAACAACAATCAACTTTTGAAAATCGGTTATTTTTTTTAACTTTAGAATCAAAAACTAAATTTAAAGTTGTTTTTTCGAGACGGAATTTTCAATGCAAAGCTTACTCTTTTAAAAAGTGGGTGAAAAAACAAATATAATTTCCAAAGTAAGTTACACAAATTCTGAAACCCTTTGGCTTTAACAGCGACAAAAAAAAATAAGTTTCATAATGCGTGAAAAGCATAAGAAATTCCCGAAGTTTACAAAGACATCAACATATTCACTAAATAACATGTTTCAATGAAAAGAATCCACATTTGTTATTGTAAGATGTTTGTATACAAAACATTGTAAATGACAAGGTAACTTTTTAAAGTGATAACATGACTTCCAAACATAACAATAAATAATGTATTTTATAACTAAATGCATGTAATCAACATAGTCTTAATAACAAAACAATAGTTTTAAGCATAACCACAGTGATAGGGAAAATATCCTTATAACGTGCCTTAACTGACATACTATAAAATCTAAAATAATCTTAAATATATTACATCAATAATCATGATATAACCTGGTATATTATACCTCATCTGTATATATTCATGTTTGGACAATGTGATGTCATCCGGTGACTATTCTGTTATAGTTTCGGACGTGTATAATATACAAAGCATTGATAGCATGCTGGTTAAACTTGTTAAAGAGTAAAAATAAAACTGAAATAATACAATCTGTATTGTTTTGATTTGTTGGTCAGGTTTGGTATAATATAACAAATAATGTACATATGTGGTGCTGAGGTCCACATGTATAAGTTTACAGGGAAGTCAGACCTAGAAATAAGAATGGTATATGGAACGAAGCAAAGTATTACATCAATGTACATAACATAAACAGGTATATTACATCAATATGCATTATATAACATGGTGTATTACATCAATATGCATGTACATGATATAAACTGGTATATTAACTTAATATGCATGATATAAACTGGTATATTAATCCAACATGCATAAACTGGTATATTACACCAATATGCATGATATAAACTGGTATATTACATCAATATGCATTATATAACATTGTGTATTACATCAATATGCATTATATAACATTGTATATTACATCAATAAGCATTATATAACATGGTGTATTACATCAATATGCATGTACATGATATAAACTGGTATATTACCTTAATATGCATGATATAAACTGGTATATTACACCAACATGCATGAAATAAACTGGTATATTACACCAATATGCATGATATAAACTGGTATATTACATCAATATGCATTATATAACATTGTGTATTACATCAATATGCATGTACATGATATAAACTGGTATATTACCTTAATATGCATGATATAAACTGGTATATTACACCAACATACATAAACTGGTATATTACACCAATATGCATGATAAACTGGTATATGACACCAATATGCATGATATAAACTGGTATATTACATCGATATGCATGATATAAACTGGTATATTACATCAATATGCATGATATAAACTGGTATATTACACCAATATGCATGATATAAACTGGTACATTACACCAATATACATGATATAAACTGGTATATTACACCAATATGCATGATATAAACTGGTATATTACACCAATATGCATGATATAAACTGGTATATTACATCAATATGCATGATATAAACTGGTATATTACATCAATATGCATGATATAAACTGGTATTTACACACTGTACCTGTATATTCCATCAATTCACATGAACAACTTGTACAAGACACCAGTTTATATGATAGTATGTTACACCAATAAAGATCAATTTACATGATACACCAGTATATTAGATCAATTTACATGATATACCAGTATACTACATCAAATTACATGATACACCAGTATATTATACCAAGTTACATGAAATACCAGTGTATAACATCTAATTACATGATATCCCAGTACATAACATCAATTTACATGATATACCAGTATACTACATCAAATTACATGATATACCTGTATATTACATCAAATTACATGATATATGATCAGTATATTATATTAATTTATATGATATACCAGTATATTACATCAATTTACATGATACACCAGTGTATTACTTCATTTTACATGATATACCTGTATATTACATTAAATTACATGATATACCAGTATATTGTATCAATTTACATGAAATGCCAGTATATTACATCAAACTACATGATATACCAGTAGATTACATCAATTTATATGATATACCAGTATATTACATCGATTTACATGATATACCTGTATATTACATCAAATTACATGATATACCAGTATATTGTATCAATTTACATGAAATGCCCTATATTACATTAAATTACATGATATACCAGTAGATTACATCAATTTATATGATATACCAGTATATAACATCAATTTACATGATACACCTGTATATTACATCGAAGTATACCAGTATCTAAGATCAAATTACATGATATACTAGTACATGTATATACACGCAATGACATACCATTCATTACATCAATTACCACCATACATTGGTATATTACATGAAGAAAGTAATTATTTATTTATTTCAGTGGCAGATGATACATTTACAGGTGTTTTTCAAAGCATACACCTGATAAAACAACACGACACGACACCACAAAATAAAGGAATGTTTCACTACAACTGCAAACTGCCATTTTTAAAACAGTGAACATGGTATTTATAAACTCACCATAATGCTAAGCTACCAAATGACAAGGTTGGAATCAATATGGAAATGCAATAAAATGCAGCACAATACTGCTTATTGATATAAATGAAAGCAGCAATGTATTTTTAACAAGAATATGTTGAAGTTGGTTTAGACTATAAAGTAGAACACAATAATCCAATTTGTGTTGGACAGAAGCATGTAGCTGCAATTTACGACAGGTCCAGGAAATAAACCTAAATGTATCACACATAAAAACATGCAGTTGGAAAATTTCAATACAAATTGACAGAAACAACCATAAGTGTCGACACTTTCAAAACATAAAGAATTTCTAAATTATTTTACAAAGTATTAAACCAAAAGTTATTGCCTAAAAAGTGTTTTGGAAAGGCAAATCCATTTAATTTTTAGTGTTGTTTTTTTTCAATCAAAATTCTGTTCAATTACCAAAATTAAGGAAACCCTGGAAGTAGTAATGATACAAGTTTACAAGAACAAAGATATTTAACAGAAGCTATGAGTTACATAAAATGTTTGTAGACATTGTAAACAGATGACAAGAGCTGGAATGAAACAAGAAATGTCACCAAAAAATGACAAAAGCCCCACATGACCTCCAAATGTGACCTTGACCAATGGGGTACGAATCCAATTTTTGCACAAGACACACCTTCTCATTGTGGTAAACATGTGTGTGAAGTTCCATGGAAATCCGTTCAGTTCTTTCAAAGTTATGGATGAGACACGACTGTTTCAGACGGATGGACGAACAAACGGAGACAGTGCAATTACTATAGGCCTACCTTCAGGGGCATAAATATACATGGTATAAACTCTTGAATATAAATACAGGTTCCTGGATAAGAATGACTATTACAGTCATAAATACACATGTAAATAAATATACTGGAATAAGGAACCCAAACCAAATACTTGTCAGTGTTTCCATACACAGAACTGGCTTGTGTCATGTAGATTCAGACTAACGACATCTACATGAATATTTAAAACGGATTACGTCTAATAGATATAGAGGAAAGATGTGCAGATTAACAAAAACGAAGCAATTAAATGACTGTCCCTTGTCTTCCAATGATTTATTATAAAATAATTTTTCGAAATATCAAATTTTAATAAACAATTCAATAATATTATCATTAAATTATTTATCATACTTCTTTAGGTTGAATTATTCATGTTAAAGTTAAACAATTTATATCATCCCAAAGTGATTAAACTCTCATTTCATTCATGCTTTGCATTTATGTAAATATATAAATTTTGCTCACTTCTCCATGAAAAACCTGTTATTCACTCCAAAACATCCATTATCCTCTATATATTTTACTGAAATATCGTGCGATTTAAAAAATGGATATTGTTGTAATAAGATAGTCACCATGTTGACTAGTGGCTAAACTATATACTGCCATAGCGTCACAACACTGACTAGTAGCTCCACTAGCACTGACTAGTGGCTAAACTATGTACAGCCATAGCGTCACAACACTGACTTGTAGCTCCACTAGCACTGACTAGTGGCTAAACTATGTACAGAACAGTCACCACAAGTCATCCTTTGAAAATTGTTAGTTTGCTGTGCTCCGACCCATAAGCTTTTAAGTGGGTAGGTAGGTAGGATTTCTTTTTTACACAGTCCTCCGAAAGTGGTGGAAGTGATTAACAAAACCTAGCAATTTGCAGCCTAATGCTAAGAAATGCAAAAAAAGTCCCTTAAATGCTTTAAAAAGTTTGATAGCTGCCTTATTAGTGAGTAGGTAGGAGCACAGCAAAGGATGGCCACATTGCCATGCATTTAAACTTATTTATTTTACATTAATTGTAGCGAAAGCTCTCTGAACTTATTTTAATCACTCTCAGTGTCTTCCTGAGTAGAACCAGTACTAAGCAAATGCAGATAAAGTGCCTTGCTCAGGGACACAACATATATGGTGATGGCGGGGATGGAACCCACGACCCTTCAATTCTGGGTCCGACGCTCTACCACTAGACCAGACCATGTCACACTATAGAAAGCAATAATTAATGTAAATGTCCACCTTGGTAACACAGACCTGTTATCCCAGTAAATCATACGAGTCAAAAATGTTTTCGGTAGAACTTTAGCGTGACAGATTTTCCAAAACCTGATGTGAAGTGAGAAATGGTATATACTATAATCTTTTATGATGGTTATATAATAAATGAAAGAAGGTGGATTATTTTGAGTAAACGTATACGAATGTATCATAAGAGACAGCAATAATATGTATTAGAAGTAAAAAAAATATGTTAATAAATATACTGCATTTTTACATAGTTTCTCAAATTATGAAATAGGTCCCAATACGTTTTCGTCATTTTCTATGTTGCTTATGAATGTGTGATAGAGAGCATATACAGTGACCTGACTAAGACATCATTCAAATCAGAAACAATGTGTGATCGTTATATTTTACACAGGAATCACTTATGGCTAATGGAGCTTGTCTGAGTCAAAGACCCTTGCACTTAATGGTTCCGAAATCATACGAGTTTTAGTGGAAAATAAAAAGTTAACGGCTGAATTTGTTTTTATAGTTAACATTTTCAAAGCCAGTTGTCATGACCAAATGAAATCAAATGCTACCTGTGTGGGCTTTATACTCAATCAAGTGTATGTTGTCTTGAGAATTCTTTGATTAAAACTGCTAAACAAATCATTCCAGCCATTTAAAGTGTTTAGATTATTTTTTATTATTTTTATCTCACGGTAATAATGATTTTAAACACACATTAGGCTTACAGTACTGAACTAAAATATAGACAAACTATTATTAAGTGCCTAAACACAATGAACCAGCCGAAAAGATTACCCCTTATTTGCAAGAAAATTAATTCTGCACTGTAATCCTAGGTTACAGATCAGTTTTACTTTAGGCATGTATGCCTGATTCTATCCAATAGCTATGATGTATTCAAATTGCAGACCTGAATCAAAATGGTGGTAATGCCATATTAGATTGTTATGATATTTGTATCATGATCTGAACTGAAAAAAAATATTTTTAAATTTTTGATTCTTAAAGAGAAGTTTGATATACTCCTTTAAAACCAGGTTTTCCGTATTTCAAGAGAATGATAAAGACTTAAAACCCTTAACCCTCTAAGCACGACTCATTACGTGGTCCGAGTATTAACTTTCATACCCCATCCAACCCCTTCTCTAAGAAGCGAAAATGTGGTTGGCTGAAGTATGAAATAAAACCTTAATTTAGGCTTAAAAAGCTTGCATATTGTAAAATTAAAACATTTAATAGGTAATTTCAAACAGATTATCGCATTTTTCAGTAAAAATGTTTTATACTTGTTTTATTGTCGAAATATCCGTTATAAAACCCTGCTAATATAAGCTTTCCCGTCGCTTGATGGAATTAAGGCGGGACCACGTAATGTATCATAGCCTCTGCGTCCAATGTAAACCCAGATCAGCCTGCAAGTAACTTGAGTAGGCTGATCAGGGTTTACAATGTTGGCTGCTGATCAGTCATTTCTCCCAAAACACCCCTTTGTCACAAATGGAATTGTCTTAATTCAAAGAGAAATCAGTCCATTATATATATGTAGTGGGTTAAGGGTTAAAAGCAGCTACTACACCTAATTTGAAAAACTGTATTCCATCATATTCAATAAATAAATTTCGATTTCCTCAATAACAGGAACTTGATATGGACTTACACCCATGGATTTTATTTTCACAAATAAAATAAACTTTTGGTCATCAAGTTCTTGTCTAACGGCATATTTTTAAAATTTGGACATTTTCCGTTAACACTTAACACTTTAAAAATACCCACTTCACTAATACATGTATAAAATTTAATATTGAAAGACTATTTTGAATTAAACATACAAATGTATGCAAAAGGCTTGCATTTATATCTAAAGCAATAAATAATGCCACTTTGAACCAGAGCAGCATTATAACTTCATACAAAATATGCAATTATGAACATGTCTTCCAATTATCATTTATAATTAAATAAAACTGCACTAAGGTATTATGAAACATAATTTAATGCTTGAGACAAGAGGTCCATACCTTACTGCAGTGCACTCTACTTTAAGAACCTGACTTAATTTGATCACTTATTCTGCCAATTTTTTATAGGTAAAAATACCTTTAGCAGCAACTTGAAATCAACTAATTAAATAGAAAGAATTTGACTAGTATATAAAAGCCCAATTTCAAAGGTAACTGTTGAAAATGTACAGCAGATCTAAAACTGCCATCGAAAGTTTTTTTTTGATTTCTTAAGTGATTCTAAATATTCTGACATCAACAGGTCACAAATGGTATCAATAAGTAGTGATTTTACCATTGTTTTTAAAGGGGTTGATGCACTATTTCCATACAACATTTATTTAAAAGGGCACTGATATTTTTTTTAAAAAGCTGAAAAAATTATCAAAATGCAACCAAAATAAAGGAGGTATGACCTATTGAAAATCTGCAAAGAAATATAAATGGAGGTAGCCATTTTGGAAAGTTCACATCATCGTGCCTTTTTACCATAAATGGCATATTGAAAAAATGTTTTAGGGCGAAAAAAATCACTGCAAATGAAACATTAGCATACAATGTATTCATTTTACATTTGTATATTTATTTTTAATCAATTTGCAGTGATTTTATTTGCCTTAAAATATATTATTTCAATATGCCATATATGGTAAAAAGGCAAATTTTTAATAGGTCACATCTCCTTTATTTTTCGTGGTATTTTGATAATTCTTCCAGCTTTTTTTAAGTTTTTTCCGAGCCCTTTTAAATAAATGTTTGAAAATAGTGCATCAACCCCTTCAAGTTACATGGACAATATTAAAAGTAGACGTATGAGTTATAGTTCTGCTTTTCGTTATGGTATTTGGGGATGATCAAAAGTAGCCGATCAGCTAACCAAAGAAGGAGTAGTAGGGGGTTAAATAGATAATTTCAACTACAGTGTATCTAGTAATATTAGTAAATAAACTAATTTGCTAATAGGAATGTTTATCACAAATATCATCATCAAAGCACAACCGAAAAAAGCAAATTCAGTGAATGTTAATTCCCTTACTGGTGTAACCACCTATCTAAAACATTGCATCTATGCATAACCCAATCATTGCACTTAAAACACCATCATTCAAAATAAACAGAATCCTCAAGGTAAAGAAATGACCTTGACATTTGACCAAATGAACCAAACATCAATCCCGAGCTTCCTTTCCAGGAGACGAACATATAGTTTCTTTAAAATCTCCCTAGGTAAACTAAAGGAAAAGTCACTGAGCATAAACAATTTTCTATTTATAGTAACAGTGGCCTTGACCTTTACCCAAATGACACAAATAAGTACCCCAAACTTCATTTCCATCAGTTGCACCTTGTTATGAAGTTTTAGTTAAAATCCCTAAAGGAACTGTGAAATTACTGAGCATAAATCAATTTTCTATTTATAGTTATAGTGACCTTGACCAAATGACCCAAATAACAATCCAGAGCTAAATCCTTTCCATGCACCGTACCTTGTGTAGAAGTTTTATTAAATCCCTCAAGGGAAACCAAAGTTATTGAGCCGAAACAACTCTGTCTGACAGAATGACTGACATCAAACAAACTTATAGACCCATCCGGTAGAACCGGTAGGGGACTAATAAAATGTTACCATAGTGACAAAAAATGCATTGTACCCAAAACTGAATTTACCTTTATAGTCAATAAGTATTATTAACTTTTATTATGTACATACAGACGACCCTAAAGTAATTTTCAATCTGTAAATGTCTACCACAGTTGGTATTATTTTTTTACAATACTGAAAAATCTATTCCTTGAATTCTGGGTAAAACAGAAATATTATGAAACTTTAATGTTGGCTTGAAGCCTCTTATATTGTTTAAGAATGTAAATGGTGCTGAAATATACGGGTTCAACATTTGTACAGATTTATGGACTGCTGGAAGTCACTAATTCAAATGTGCCAGGGCTCAAATTTAAGCTGTTTTACTGGCATTTTGCCAGTAAACTTGTGAAGCACTGGCAATATTGTGGCAGTGCTCAACAGCCTTCTAGTTTAGCATATTGCTAGAAAGTAAAACTATTTAGGCATTATATAGTTTATAGGCATAAATGACCATCAAAATGGTAAGTAAAAGAGCTACTGTTTATGTTTTTATTGTTTGCTCGAGTGAGCTGTAATTTTCCAGTTCATTTTTTATCAACTGGCAAAAAAACGGCAGTTGAAAAAAATGCTAAATTCAAGCCCAGTGTGCATACTGTATAATTGTGCAAAAGTACATGCTCTCTAAATAGCACACATATAATTATTATACCTCAATGTAAACACTCCATGTAAAATCCCGATACCCTCTCAGATTGATATTTCGCGCTATCACCCTCAATGCGTCATAGAGGGTGATAACGCAAAATATCATTCCGCTAGCTTTTTGAAAAGCTCAGTTCTAAAAATAGATTTTTTCAACCAACTACAGTATTTGTGCGGTATAATAAAATAAATATCACATCCTTTTGAGGGTGCCAGTGGATATTATCAACCCTCGAAATGATAATGTCGACCGAGGCGATAATAGTGCATCCCTGTGAGGGTGACAGTGGATATTGTCAATCGGAGGAAAACAATGTCGACCGAAATACATTGATTCCGTGATGATGCAATTGGGAGGGTACATTAATTACAAATGCTCCATAATCAATATACCATGACAAATTAAGTTGTTCGTAAACACACGTATCAGTCACAGAACTCTGTGAATGCATGAACTAATTAGGGGAAATAATAAAGGACTAGGTATGATAAGGGGCAAAACTGGCCCCAATATTGAAAGTTTTAATGCTCAAGTTTTGAATATCTAGTTTAGCTACAAATGAACTGAATCATTATTAAAACTCATAACAAGTACGTTTGAATGCTCTAAATGGGTTTAAGAGCCTAACAAACAAGGCCTTTTCTTTCAAAAAATGTCATTTTTGTTCATTTTCGGCAGTTTTCAATCAGTTTTTGGTCTCGAGCACAGCTGAGGTAAATAAATAAAATAAATAAAAAAATCTTTTGAAGATAGAATATGATAAATTTACTTCAACATGCACAACAGATTATATGTAAGTATTATTTTTTTGCATTCTGAACATATTGGAGGCCAAAATACCCCCTTATCATACCTTGTCTTTTGCAATATCATCCATAAAGAGTACAAAAAATAATTAGTCCTCAATATTATGTATACAGTATATTTACCTATATACTTATCTAACTTTGTGTGTATAATATTTGTTGTGAAGCCTTCACATGTGGGCATTACCTAAAATAATTAGAATGTGTTGCCCAATACTTTTGCAATTATATATATTGGCAATAAAATATATTTAAATCAAATCAACAGAAACAATTCTGATGGAGATAAAACATACAAATTCAAGCCAGACTTGATGTCCTCAAAACTTTCTTTGAGTACTTTAGGGAATCATCTTTTATAACAGTGCTCCAGATAAGCTTTCAGTACAATGCGTGTTGTACTCATGAAAAAAAAACATTAAGTATTTACATTTACAAAAGCATATTCTTTAAAACAAGTTTTGGACAAAGCATTAATAAAATGTTAACTCTTCAGTCATTGCCATAAAAAATAGTATTTCCGCTTCCCCTTACATGTACATTCAACATTGCTTGTCTTTTTCAAATGGCATTAATTTGTGTTAAACAGCCAACACAAAGGCTATTTCTTTTTTCTTTCAAGCATCTACTAGTAACATTTTGCTGGAGTGCACTTGATTGTCATTCAGTTTATCAAACTTCAATAAGATTCTATTGAGTATGACTGGGCGCACTCTATTTTTTTAAGCTATTAAGTGTGTACGCGGGAATTTGGTTCTCAATATTTATCTGCAATTTTTTTCATTTTATTTTTAATGTGTTTTTAGTGAAAAAATATGCATTAATTTTATTTTTAATGTGTTCTTGGTGAAAAAAACATGCATAATTATGCAGATTCTAATCTGGAGCAGTTTTATAAAACAGTTGAATTAAAACTTCAATTATCTGGCTTCTAGCAGATTGACAACTAAAATGAATATTAATAACTATTGACTACTCAATATAATTATCTTAGAAATAAAGCCGAGATCATATTCTGAATTCCTGCCTTGAAATCGGTACCGAGACAATTACACTTGTTGCCCGGATATCGCGTCTTGAACTCTTCCTTGATGTTGTACCCGTACTTAACATAAGCCAAGATCAAATCTTTCTTTCCTTCCTAAATAAAATATAATCTGTCAAATGGAAAAATCTGATCACTGCACGACACAGGCTTGAGAATTATCGCCACGTTGTCCTGCCGCCTTTGCAAAACATATTGCTTGCATCCAATCATTTTGTGATATTTCAGTTTCTGCTTGAATGTAATATGTCCGTCCATTTTCCTTGGACTTTATTGAAAATGCAAAAGGCTTTTTATCCACGTTTGATTCTGAGATTTCAGCATTTGTTAATGGTATGTTCTTCTCGGCATTCTGAAATGAATAATGAATAATGAAATAAACAAGAATTTAGTGTTTGTGAGTACTATTGTTTTCGCTGTGTTCTAAAATGAATAGAGATTTCAGTATTTGTTAATGGTTATATTCTTCTCCATGTTAAACTGTTCTGAAATTAATAAACACATACAGTACACTGTTTCAAAGTCATGTTGTCTAATACAGAAGTCAAGTATACAAAATGCGGAAACCAGATAGAGAAAACGCTCAACATGTTAAATTTGCCAAACAGACTACTTGGCGAAGTCAAACCGTGAGCCATTTGTGGCTATACCGGATCCTTCACGACCATGTAGATATTACATCGTCTGACTATGTTAAACCAGCATCTACTTGTATGATAGCATAACATTCAATTAAACGTCAATAGATTTCAGCCAGAACAGTCTACAAGTACAGTTAACTCCTTATCAGCTCCACTGCGTGGAGTGCGTAGTCTAGTGGTAGAGTGCCGAACTCATGATCGAGAGGTCGTGGGTTCGATCCTCCGTCGCGGCCACGTTATTCATCCTTGAGCAAGATAATTAATACACATTGCTTAGTACTGGTTCTACCCAGGAAGCCATCGAGAGTGATTAATCTAAGTTGCAAGAACTTGTTTCGCAATCGATGTAAAATAAATATGTTTAAAACAATCAGCTCCACTGCTGAGGCTTCTGATTTGGTACACTTCAAACAGGAGCTTGCTCCATGTTTGCCAGCTGGTCTGATGCTAAGGACTGCACGCAGTCTGGGATTTATCCTTTATTACCCTCTACCTTTAAGTATCTGTTTCTTACTCATAACTTTACCCTTTTTACTCATGAACTATACGGATATTGAAAGAGTAATTGGAATAGTTTAAATTGAACATGTTACCAGTTTTGTGGATCAATTCATGGATAGGCTGTACTAAAAAATTGTGTATAGCATTGTTATATATATAATGTATATATATATATTATAAACAGGCGCCGATTTTCGGCCCTTCCCCTTGCAAAACAGACTACTCTTTCCCCCTCTTTGGCTAAGAAAATTCCCCTAAAAAAAATAATGTTTTTTTCTTTGCTTAACATTATTTTCCCCTCTAACTTTCTCAACATTATTATGTTTGAGATACATTTATAGAAGACAGTTTATCTAAAATGTACCTCTTTTTTTGCATATTTGTACACTCAAATCTTCAATTTCTGCCTAATACGCTGTTCCCCCTATATCTCGAAATCACATTTTTTCCCCCCTTTAACTCAAAAATCATGCTTTTCCCCCCTATTGAAGGGCCTGGGCCCTGTTACATGTATATATATATATATACATGGTGCGAGGAACATGTCTGATTGACATATTATGGGTGGTCAACTAAGAAACAATATTTAAAAGTAAAAAAAAAAAAAAATTGATGGTATTTGAAGCATTTTTGATGGGATATTTTTCTCAAAAATGGGGAAAATATACTATTGCGATGGGGGGAATGGGGCCGAGTTTTGTCAAATATTTGGGTAAAAAAAACACTGTATTATAATAATTAGTTAAATATGTTAAATAATTGTTTTGTTCAATTAAAAATAATGTTACATTGTACAAAGTATATCGTGCAATCTAGACTTATCCCGTCATTCTTCAGGACCATGCTTTGTGTGTATATCGACGGATCGGTATGTTCAAAATCTTGACATTTTGTTAGCCGGAAGGCAACGAGGCAGAAAAGAATGCCCTGTTGCTATATTAACAATATAGCCATTTGCCACATGAGCTGATGTATGATTTGTGTTGCATCTTTGTTATTTACATGTACAATACATATTATGAAGGTGTTATCACTGCTTTCATGTAAATAAACTACAGATAGAGCAACCTAGCCGAATGACATTGCAAAACATTGATAACTTCGAATTTAAATGCAAATTAGTTTGGCGGGAATCTAAGGCGGGTCATGCTAGTATGACGTAAACAGTATGGTGACCTTCTTGATACATTCGAGTTACAGTATATGCTTCTTCTTCTTCTTCCAGTACTGTGTTGGGTTCCTCTGGAACATCCTCGCACAACCGCGAATATTATACATGAGTGATGGAAAGTTCAAGGTGCAGTTAAAAACAGGATAAAAACATGTTGTCCTGGGTCTATGGTGCGGATTCTAGCTGGGTAGAATAAGCACTTGTAGGCACTGATGCTGGTAAAAGGTACTAAGAACTTGCTGGCGTGGCCTCTTGTATGGACTCCGACTGGTATAAGTAGGTGGTTGTTTTGGATATCCACAAGCTAGTTGACGATTCTGTACATCATGACAGCTCTGGCTTGTTGGCTTGTTGGCGACGGGCTTGTAGTAGATCCCAATTCAAGTCCTGTAGCATGTCTGTCACGCTGCTTGTACCTCGGTAGTCACTGGAACAGAAGCGTGCTGCTCTTCGTTGGACGTTCTCCAGCTTGTTGATGTTCGATTTCGTATGGGGATCCCAAATAGTGGCTGCATACTCTAGCTGGGGTCTGACTAGCGACTTGTAGCATGTGGCCTTGATGTCCTTCAGGCAAGTTGACAGGTTTCGTCGTAGAAAGGCAGTGGTGTTGTATGCCTTCTTGGCTGTTGCGTCTATGTGGCTATTCCAAGATAGTGTGCTGTCTATAGTGACGCCCAGGTATTTTGCCTTATTGGTCTGTTGTAGAGTGTGGCCATGTGTACGTGCCAGCGATGACTTTACGTTTGGTGGTGATACGGATCATCTCACATCTGTCGGGGTTGAACATCATCTGCCATTCGTGCTCCCACTCTTTGTAGTTGGTTGAGGTCATCTTGGAGTGCCGTTGTATCACTGTCCGAGTTGATGGTGCGGTACAGTAGGCAATCATCTTTGGTTTGGTAGGTCATTAATGTGTATCAAGAACAAGAGAGGGCCGAGAACAGTGCCTTGAGGAACTCCTGACGAGACTGGTGCAGGAGATGATGTTTTAACGTCTAGGACCACCTGTTGTTGTCTGTCAGCACGAAAGCTCTTTATCCAGAGTCTTGCCCCGATACCGTAGTGGTGAAGCTTTGCTGCAAGACGTTTGTGGGCGACTTTGTCGAAGACTTCCGAGAAGTCCACCTAAAGCCGTGTTGCTGGTCAGATAAGATGTTGTTATCGTCGAGGAACTTCATAAGATGGCTTGCAGCAGATTGATGTCAACGATAGGCGGGCTTCGAAGATGTTGCAAATGTGCAAGTAATGGACATATGTTTGTTGCTTAAATAGTTGGTTCAAAAGATCATTAGAGCTTATGTTGTACTGTTTATGTCTTGTCATCTCAAAATAAACCTGATATTATTACCTCTGGTGAGTCACCATAATGTAAAACTGTGCTTTTTAACAGGAACCACTGCTTTTTCCATTTTCTAGAGATTTTAGTCCGTTTCAGCAGCCATCCCTTTAATTCGGTTGGGCGAATATCGTCATCATTATGAGCACTTGATGACGATCTATTGGTTAAACTGTTTGTGCGACTGTCTGTGCCTTCAGAAGAGGCCATATTTTAGGTTTATTTTGTAATTTCCAAATGTTCTTACTTGGAAATTGTTATGACACAAACCGTGTTTTATTTGTCGTAAATAATGAAAAAAACAACAACATTATCAACCACATATATTACATAATGGTGAATATTTCATTGTATTGCTTTAATTCGTAAGTATTCAACGCCTTAATATTGTCTATAACAATGGAAACTTACTATTTATTTTTCAAGAGGAATGTCGCAAAAGTGTACACGTGACATGACCTACCGGTGTCGTGGTAGAATTTTTCAAGGGAACTTGTCAAGTTATGTTTACGAAAACTGCTTCGTGATTACTTATTATTTTCTTCTTCTTTTTTTCTTTAATTTGTATTCGCTTGGGATGTAATGTATTTTTTTAAAATTAATAATTGATTAGCAATGTACATTAATGGGCGTTTTATATCATCGGTCGTGATAACCCGGAAACGAAAACAACACTAAACATTTCAACGAAGAGATTTCTACATCTGCACATGTCAAGATGTCGGATCCAGATTTGCAGAGAAGAAATTTCTCTTTCCAAATGCAAGTTGGTCTCGCAAGGGAACAAGTAAATGTTGAAGGAGAATTAACCCTGGTCAGCTTAAAAGAGATCGCATGTGCCTTTGTTGACAGAAAGGTTGGAATATTTTGACTTCTATTCCTTATTTTACAGTTGTTTATCTCGGTGCTACACCCAAACATAATTGTTTCTCTTCCATATTATCACACATATTTAACGTTAAACTTATATGTCAATGTGTGATGGAATGTTTGTTCAACAGTATTCTTTTTTTATATCTACAATACAGACTTTGGTAGTAAAGGGGAATGGGGAGTTCGAAAAGGACACGGAAAACAGTCCGGACATATGTCTCTAAGTCTAATCTGAACACAGGAATCAGACATATTAATATGAAATAGGCACTACCTATGTAACGGGCAAAGCAATTTGATAGCATGTAATCTTTTTAGCCATCTGTATTTAATTGTAAGGGTCAGAACTAACTATAAATTTGATCAGATCTTAAAGTCAGGAAATAGTTATAGATAGATCTTTGCACAAATATGTAAATAAATATATTTGTAAGGCCTAATAAAATAATACCCTTGTTTGCTGCAACAATAAGTAGGAAGGTCAGCTTTTTGTTTTATTTTGTATCTGTAATAAGAATTTAAACTTGAGAACAATAAGATACGGATAGATTTGAGTGCAGACTTTATTTGATCTTTTCCTTTACACAGAAAATATGCGCAAACATTTCTGGTGCAGTATTTGTGTGAGTCCGCGTATTTCAATTTTCGGGGGCTAACCAACTGAACGGTTTTCGGAAAAACTAGATTTGTTTTATTCTCATAATCAGAGCCTTCTCTGACCAAACCACTGTAGATAATCTCAGAGAATCGAGTGACATGTTTATTATTTATTCTAGCATGTCCAACGGAATGTAAGTGTATACATAAAATTGAAATATCAAGGTTTGTTTGTTGGCATAAATACCCTTCAAAATACATAGGATGTTTTTTCTATGTTTAATGAATGAGACTCATAGGTAGTGGTAGGTAGGTAGTCGAGGTCGTTTAACCCTTTTTTTGCAGCGGTCCGTATAAGGCCACTTCCCCACCTAAATTACAAAATCATGCAGTTTTCCCCATTTAATGTCATATTCCAGTCATGGATCTTTCCCACATTCTAGGCAAAAATGCCCCTTTCCAGACCTCAGGGCCTTTTTAACCTATTTAACAGGGGCAGAAATTCGGCCTCTTCCCAATTGCAAAAACCTCTATTTTTTCCCAATTTTGGGGTAAAAATTTCCAATTAAAAACAAAAAATGTATATATATATATATATATTTTTTTTTTTTTTTGGAATTAAGTGACATGCTTTACATAGTTTGTATGTTAAAATAACTCTGTTCTAAAACCTAATCAATATTTTACCTAAAACTACATTTTAATAAAATTTCCCCTTAAAAAAAACTTTTCCCAAAACAACGAAAATCACGCTATTTTTTTCCCCAATTTGGACAGTCTCGCGCTTATTTTTCCCAAATTCAGAAGGCCTAGGCCTTTTCCCAATTTCCTTGAAAAAAAGCCCTGGACCTAGTAAAAGGCTCTGGTGGTGTTGAGGAGGGGCAAGTTTTTTTTCATCTCTTAAACTGTTATTAGTGAAATTTATTTTTTGTTATCTGTTTAGTGTTATTGAGAATATTTAATTAATCTTTGTTACCTGTTATTATCAAATTCTTACTCCAGTCCCCATCCATTCCATACACAATTAATCATTCATTATATCAAAGTGCTTTGACCGTTATCTAGTCAGTGCCTGTTTCATATTAAAATATTATTGTTACATTTTTAACTTGCGATTAAGGTAAACATATGTGTATTTGTCTAGCCTTTTCCTTATTTTATGTAGGATCTCTTTACTGGAAACACATATTTTGTTCTATCATATACTAAAATAAACTCTTCTAACTAAGATAAACTCTTCTTAATCACAATTGCTGGTATCATATTTTGTTATAAGGGGTCGAAATTCGACCAATTCTGTCTCAAAAATGTATTTTATTGCAGTAAACCTCACCTACTTGGAACCCATTTAAAATTCGATGGAGAACCCGGAAATCTCGCCGTGTTTTGAACCTGTCCTTTTTAAACAGTCAAGAGATTAGTCTCCCTTTATTATAAGTACACATTTGTTTTTCTCGGTCCTGAATATCGAGGTTTTGCAAATGTGAATTTTAGAAACGCTAACAAGAAATATGCAACAGAGCTGCGTTAATTTGTTTGTTTATTAAAAGAAAACATTGCATAATTCGTATTTTCCGTAAAAATAGCGGAGAATAAGGCTGTGACATGTAATAGTCGCACGTCGTAGAGAACGCTAACGCGCTGTGGAAACTTTCTTTACAACGTGTGAAACTTACGACCTATACCGATTACGACATGCGAAACGTACGATCTACACCGATCACAGACGCTTCAAAATTGAAGCGCTTCAGAGTCCTAGACATACTGAAAAACATATAGAAAAACTCCTGGGTACACGCAATCCTTCATAAAAATGTAAGCATTCTTCAAAATTAATTATTTCTGTTAACAAGGGAACGCCGGTTAGTTACTTTTGGCTTTCAGCTGTTAATCACGTCTGCGTGACTTCACCGTGAGACAGGAAGCTCGTCAAAAATGCGACCGGAAGTTTCAAAATGGCGCCGTCCGCGTCGTCTGCCATCTTGGAGACAAAATTCAAGTTTGACGCACTACGAAAATGAAAATTAGTAGTGTTAGTTAGTGAGTATTTAACATATTCATTCCCATGCATACATGTACATACGTGTAACATATAGTCGGGCTTTGCCCGTATAAACGCATGTAGATGGGTGTAATACATCACGTTGACTAACCTACTAGTATATTAAAATATATATTTATGACAGGAATGCAACGCGAAAATTTCAGTTCCTTTTCCGACATTTTACCACCGAAGGCATGTTATAAATCGATACTACAAATGTTTTTCTTACAATCTAGAACATTATTGCCACTTACATGTAATAAAAGTATGTTTTTCAGATAATTTTGTTTTTGGAGTGCAGATTTTGTTTGTGCCAACTTCCATGCTGTGACGTCATCCGAATGCACAAAATTCAGAAATTTGCACAGAATTCAAAATTAATAATAATAATAATAACTGTCAAAATAAAGACAACAATTTGGTAAGTAATTATTATAATTTAATGTCAAACATGGCAATGTTTTAATATTATTATTCAGCCGCTATATATTATTTAGCTAATTTAAAAAAAAAAATTCACTGCGGGGAGTGACGTCACAGCATGATAGATCTTGGCACAAACAATTTTTCAATTATAAAATGAAAATTGCTGAAAAAATACTGTATTTACAATACGTCCGATTCCGATCTGAAACATAACTTGCTCATCATTTATGAGAATAACAGGCAGTGACTAAAAGTTAACCAAGGTTAAGGTTAAAAAAGAAGTTATGTCTCCTTCCTTATAAACCCGAGAACCATCTTCCAGGTATAAACGACTTGTGATGACCACCTGGGTTTAGGAAGTACACAGCCAAGATTGAAAAACACCATGAAAATAATGAATATATGATGCAGTTATTTGCACAGCCTTTCCACTAAGTTTGAAATCTAGGAATTCCTCTGTGTGTGTGTGTGTGTGTGTGCGTGCGTGCCTGTGAACTGAATTGAATTGAACTGCGTTTGAACTGAATTGAATTTACCATTACCAATTTCACTATTTGTATGATATTTGACTTTCGTGTGTGTGAGCAGGGGTGTAAAATATTTTCAAGGGCTACTTGACCTGTAGGTCTACCAGTTGAAAAAAGTCACTTGACCTTACCAACTTTTAAGTTGACCATATATTTTTTCATAATATTAAAGCATTTTATATATAAAAAGGGTTAATATATATAGGCTATTAGTATTGTTTACTACGTTTTAAACTATATTTCAGTTAACAGTTTACAGAACAAGTGTATACTTTTGTTCACTTTTAGACTAACTGTATAAAACCATTTTATTAAATAAATAATCTTTTTTAATTGAAATATGTTTTTATTAATGGTCCATATAAAAGACTGCATGGTTTTATGATTCTAAATTTGAAAGTTAGTTTTGCAGAGTTGAATTATTGAATTGTTTATTTCCTGTATTTTTTACCATTCTACTTAGTAGCACCTATGTTTTACTATTAAAGGAATGAAAAAGTATAACAGTTTATCAATGGTGCATATGGCATACTTGATAAATCTCCCTTTTACCTCTCTTTGCCTTTTTGTTCTATCATATACAGCTTGTTGCTGCTTACATTTTTCTACCATTTGTTTTGAACGAGTGTCATTGTCGCCCGATGTTTTTCCCTCAAAATAGCGATTTAATACCTCGTTGTTTTGGTTGAGAGTCGAACGAGTCGCCTTGTTTTTTTACATTTTTACGGGAAAATCAACAGTGTATACATAAATATTTCACAAGCTGACTCATATATGACGTAAATATAAATATCCGAGTAATCCAAATTTAAATTTCACTCGCACCTGCCATATTGGTTTATGTGAAGTGTATTCAGTAAACATTCGATGTTAACATTACGATAATACAGTCTGTTAACCTAGTTACCAACACGCGCTTGTTTTGAAACTGAAAAGATCAATATTTTTTCTTCACCACTATAAAACTGATCGACCGATCAGTCTAGTATTTAGGATTTTTGACTCGACCTCTGTGACGTTCTGGTCGCCATGGCGAGCGGTCGAGTGATTTTTTACACCCCCGGTGAGTAAATGACCTAAAAGATTAAAAGGGTTATCTTTTTTACCACATACATACTAACTTTAAAGTATAGATTGGCTCCAAATCATTGAGGCGTTATGGACGATTATAACGAAGTTTCAAAACAATTAAAAAAAAGAAGGAAATTACTTGTTAAAAACAAATTTAAGTTTTCATTTGAAAATATCCCATTTTTAGCTCTACTGGCGAGCTTATGGGATGGCGAGTTGTCCGTCGTCCGTCCGTCTGTTAACTTTTGCCTTGTGAACACTCTAGGGCCTTCATTATTAATCGAATCTTTACGAAACTTTGCCAGTGTCTTTATAACAATTAAAGCTCGGACAAGTTCGAAAACCAGCCGGATCGGGTAAATTTCACCGGAGTTATGGCCCTTGTTTTGCTGAAAAATGCCATATTAAGCCTTGTGAACACTCTAGCACCTTCATTTATTATTTGATCTGTACCAAACTTGCACAGATTGTTAATATCAATGAAAGCTCGGACAAGTTCGAAAACCAGCCAAATCGGATCAGTAACACCAGAGTTATGGCCCTTGTTTTTTCTGAAAATTGTCATTTTCTGCCTTGTGAACACTCTTACACCTTCATTTATTATTTGATTGTTACTAAACTTGCACAGATTGTTAATACCAATGATAGCTTGGACAAGTTCGAAAATTAGCTAAATTGGGTCAGTAACACCAGAGTTATGGCCCTTGTTTTTTCTGAAAAATGTCATTTTCTGCCTTGTGAACAATGTAGCACATTCATTTATTATTTGATCTTTACCAAACTTGCACAAATTGTTAATATCAATGAAAGCTCAAACAAGTTTGAAAACCAGCTAAATCGGATCAGTAACACCGGAGTTATGGCCCTTGTTTTTTCTGAAAATGATATTTTCTGCCTTGTGAACACCCTAGGGCCTTCAATATTAATCGGACCTTTACTTAACTTTGCCAGTGTCTTTATATCAATGAAAACTCGGACAAGTTCGAAAACCGGCTAGATTGAAATAATTTCACCGGAGTTATGGCCCTTGTTTTGCTGAAAAATGCCATATTCAGCCTTGTGAACACTCTAGCACCTTCATTTATTAATTGAACTTTACCAAACTTGCACAGATTGTTAATATCAATGAAAGCTCGAAAACCAGCTAGATCGGAAAATTAACAGCGGAGTTATTGCCCTTGATTTAGTTAAAATTGCTATATTTTGCCTCATTAAGATGATAGGGCCTTCATCTTTCATCCAATATTTACCAAACTTCACCAGATTGTTTATATAAATGAGAGCTATGACAAGTTCGAAAACTAGCTGGATCGGACCATTAACAGCGGAGTTATGGCCCTTGATTTAGTTAAAAATGTTATATTTTGCCTCGTTAAGACGATGGGGCCTTTATCTTTCATTCAGTCTTTACCAAACTTTACCAGATTGTTTATATAAATGAAAGCTCGGACATTTCGAAGATCAGCCAGATCGGACCAGTAACAGCGGAGTTGTGGCCCTTGATTTAGTTAAAAATGCTATATTTTGCCTCGTTCAGTGCTCAAGAAATAGGATAGCCCGACGCCCGGGGCTCCTCGAAATCCATTCCGGGCCTGTCTCATTTTGCAGAAGAGGAGCCAGTCGGGCCTGTCTAAAAAAAAAAAATCCCCCAAAAAATCAGTTTTACTGGATCTCAAGCTCAAGTTCCTCAAGACAAAATACTCCCATGTGTATTGTGAACTGTGAAAACACTTGCAATAAAGTCATTAAAATGTGTTATACACACATTGAAACAATAAGAAGTTCGAATATTTTGCCTGGATTCGTGTCGGCAGTTTGTCACAACTTTGAGGTCGACAATTGTTGACATAAAACTCATTATTCTGCTATGAGGGTTGTGTTTTCTTTCCTTTGTGATAAGAAATACCGTTTTTGTCATTAAAAACACACTAATGCATGAAAAAAAAATCGTTATTGATGGTATTTCGATTGAATGTTTGTGAAATGTTCGGGCCTTAAAAGTGCGGTGTCATAGTAGTTCGGATGGTACATAATTTCTCAGATTTTTTTTTTTTTTTTTTTTTTTTACATAATCAAATAAGAAAATCTGTCCTTTACAAATACATGTTGGTGGAAAGAAAAAAATATATACTGTATATGTATAAATACACATATAAAGTATATTTCTATTCATTATTTAAGGTGTAAGGAGTTCCTGGAATCCTACTTTTAAATGAATTCTAGTCTAGGCTCCTAATTCTTTACTTGGAGAAAGTGGTGACAAAAAGAAAAAATATAGCCAGAGGAGGCTCTGATAGTCTCATAAAACCTGATTAAAAATTTGGCTCCAAGTTTAGCTCCAGTTTCACCAAGTCGGCTCTGATTATTATCGTTTGGCAAAAGTGCTAGTACTCTCCTTTGCATTGGTTATAAATTACTATGTAATATTCTATTCTAACATATTTTAAACGAAATGGTAAATAAGTCCGCTGACCAGGGAGCATAAAGTGGTAGCAAAAAGAAAAATCTAGTCAGAGGAGGTTCTGAGCTTGATTAATACATACGTAACAAATGTGTGCTATAAAAGTGAATAAAGACACATTTCCAATAAGAAAAAAATATTGGACCTTTCCATTTTAAATCAGGGCCAGTCCATTTCAAATCGGGGCCTGTCCATTTACAGAAGCAACAAGCCCTGGGCCTGTCTCTTAAAATAATTTTCTTTGAGCACTGTCGTTAATTCGTTAGGGCCTTCATCTTTCATCTGATCTTTACAAAACTTTACCTGATTTTTTATATCAATGACAGCTCAGACAATTTCGAAAACCAGCCAGATCGGACCAGTAACAGATGAGTTATGGCTCTTGATTTAGTTAAAAATGCTATATTTTGCCTCATTAAGACGATAGGGCTCATTTTTTATGCGATCTTTATGAAACTTTACTAGATTGTTAATGTCAATGACAGCTCGGTCAAGTTCGAAAACCAGCCAGATCGGACCAGTAAAAGTGGAGTTATGGCCCTTGTTTAGTTAAAAATCCTATATTTTGCCTCGTTAAGATGATTTAAGGCCTTCATCTTTCATCCGATCTTTAAGAAACTTTACCAGATTGTTAATATCAATGAAAGCTTGGACAAGTTCGTAAAACATCCAGATTGGACCATTTACTTCGGAGTCATGGCCCTTGATTTTCTGAAATATGCTATCTTGGCCTAGGGCCTTCATTTGGCCGGATTTCATTGAAACTTTGCAGGGATGATCAGTACCAAGCCTAGTTGTACATAGTCACCATGTTCCAGTTGAATGATTTTGGCGGAGTTATAGCCCTTTAAAGGTTTTAATACACAAACTTTGTTCCGACTAGTTATCTTGTACCCCTGGCCGGATTAAACGAAACTTTTTAGGGACGATCAATTCTGTGTCTAGTTGTGCAAATCATCGCCATTTTCCGGTTGAATAAATTTTTGGCGTAGTTATTGCCCTTTAAAGGTTTTAATACACAAACTTTGTTCTGATCTACTTCTCCTGAACTCCTTGCCAGATTTCAATGAAACTTTGCAGGGATGATCAGCACCAAGCCTAGTTGTGCATGTCATCGTCATGTTCCGGTTTACAGATATTTGGCAGAGTTATGGCCCTTTAAAGGATTTCGATACCACAATTTTTTTTCTGGGCTAATTCTCCTGAACCCCTGGCTGGATACAGACGAAACTTGACAAGGATGATCAGTATCAAGCCTAGTTGTGCATATCATCGCCATATTTCGGTTAAATGATTTTTGGCAGTGTTGTGACCCTTTAAATGTTTTAATACACAAACTTTGTCCAGATTAGTCTCTTCTGAACTCTTTGCCAGATTTCAGCATATCTTGGCGAGGATGATCAGTACTAAGCCTAGTTGCACCTATCATTGCCATGTTCTGGTTGAATGATTTTTGAAAGACTTATGGCCCCTTGTACATAACCTTTATCTTGAGCCAGTAGAGCGTCCACAGGCCCTCTTGGGCCTCTCGTTAATTTTTTTTATTATTATTTTATTTATTAATTTAATTTAATTCCAACACTGATACTGTCAACTGTGCGCCGAACAAGTGAATTAACAGATCAGATGTTTAATTATGATTTGTCAATACTTATGCGTTATTTAAATTTTCCTTGATAACGCAATCTTATAATTACACATGGTAACAGTGAACTGTTTATGTGTGTTGTAATGCAGACGCTAATGCACACGTATCCCTTACATGTGAACAATTGTATTTCTGTGCTGATGTGTACTTCTAGCACGTCGTGTTACAAAGGTGAATTGTAATCAATATGTAAGGCATGTCAAGGTATTTGAACAGAAGAAGCGAGGTCACCCACATTGATTCAAAATGCTTGGTAGGAAGAACAAATGGTAAAAATCAGGAAGAACGTAAGAAAAAATGTCGTGGCGTGTTTATGTCTACGTGACAACATATATTTTTTCAATAGTGTTTTAACACCCGTGACTTGATTTATTATTATGGTAGGTTAACTTTTTGCTTCTTGGCAGCTATTTTACGCTTGAGTAAAACGTTGCTTGTTCCCCTCTATCATTATTCTCATTAGCCCGTCACAGTGATCCGCAGACAACTTGTTTCCTAAAGGAGTGATTAATGTGTTCTGCACCGAAAACAATCAGCCGTGATGAATGATGACAGCCAAACCACTTTGGGTGAAACTTCATTTCACTGAGGTACTGCATTCAGGGGTTGGATCAATTACCTCTTATTGTTTCTGGAATTAAAAAAAAACGTATTGCAACAGAGGATCATTTTGGCAGGTGCTTACTTTTTTTCAGTGTCATGATGACTTTTTATAGCAACCGATCTCCCAGACGTTTATGGTAAAATACACCGGCAAGCACCTAAGTGATAGTCTGTAAGAGTTGCTGCTCAATTACCAAAGAGGATATTTTATTACCCAGAATGCTTTTTTAACGAAAACATGCCTTATTTTTTGATTTAGTATGAAATAACTGAAATGGCATACACTATATGGATGCAAATATATCCAAAGTGTTTTACATGTAAGGCCAAAACAAAGAAAAGGTCTGTTTCTGGTCTTCCGACCATCCCCATTTATTTCTTACTGACCCTAAAAAAAAATTTAAGAATTAAAAAACTATTTTAAATATTTTTCTTTAACAACCAAATAAAAAATAAAAAAGGAGAATTAATTAGTCTCCAGTGGGATTTGAACCCACGACTCAAGTTCCCAATATTGCATATTTAAGAAAATCAAGGGACATAACTCCGGTTTTACTGGTTCAATCTGACTGGTTTTTGTACTTGTCAGAGCTTTCATTGATATTAACAATCTGGCAAAATTTGGTAAAGATCAAATAATAAATGAAGGTGCTAGAGTGTTCACACACACTGCAGAGTATTATTTTTTCCAGCAAAACAAGGGGTCATAACTCTGGTGTTAATAATCTGATCTGGCTGGTTTTCAAACTTATACCAGATTTCATTGATATAAAAACACGGACACAGTTTGGGAAATATCTAATGGTAAATGAAGCTGCCAGAGTGTTCACAAGGCAGAAAATGACATTTTTTTCAGCAAAACAAGGGCCTTAACTTAAACTTTTAAAGTACCTTTTTTAGTGCAGACATAAACAAAACAGCAAGCTTCATATTACCTACATGTATATATAATAAACTGAATGCTGCAACCAAAAATATTGTCTAGTTATCTACATCGTTGTGGAGAAGAAGTGGGGGGTGGTGTGGGGGAGGGGAGGGAAATCCCTACCGATTTAACCCTATTTTTTGGGGGAATAAGACCAGAAACAGACTATTTTTTTGGTTGGTCTAATTAAAGGTATATATTTAAGTACTTTAGAAAGCACAATATGTGTGTGTAACTAGGGTTTTATTTAAATGTTATTTTAACACATTGAAAATCAGTCGAAAAACTTATTGTTACCGCTGCACATAAGACGCATATCTGCATAATGATGCATATTTTTTCACCAAAAACGTATTAAAAGTAAAATTAATGCGTACAAAAATGCATTAAAAATCAGTCGATAAATCTTGAGAACCAAATTTCCGCAAACACACTCCAATAGCTAAGAATAATTGTCCAGTCATACTAAGTAGATGCTTATTGAAGTCTGAGGTACTGAATGACAATCAAGTGCCTCAAGCAATATTAGTAGATTCCTGCAAAGACTTTTGTCAGCTCTTTGACACAAAATAATGCCATTTATGAAAAAACGGTCAGCAATGTTGAATACTGTACATGTATATCATGGTTCTCCAAGAGCACTTGTATGATGGTGGTCCATCACGCTACCGCCATGCAAAACAAGCGCCACCACGTAAAAATCTTCAAGCGCCACTTTAAAAAAAAGTAAAAAAACTAAAATGAAACCCAAAAATTTAGCACACTTGATGTAGAAATTCATCTGGACAAAAATGGGCCTGTACAACTGTATAAATTGATGCAACAAACACCATAATGTAACCTGAATCTAGACCGATTAGGTACTCTGTGGTTACATGTAGTTAAGTATTATCACGCAGACGCTTGTCATCCAGTCTTCAACAATAAAGCAAGCTCCTCAATCATATTGATCGAACCTCCAACATCCAAGTGTCGCTGTCAAAATAGCATAAAACCCCGGATTTACAACACAACCCTATAATTTCTAGATTTGGAGAAGCCTGTATATATAAGGGAAAGAGGGAAATAATATGTTTTATGGTAATGACTTAGAGTAAAACATTTATATTAATGCTTTTGTCCAAAACTTGTTTTTGTGCTGGAGCATGCAGGCTCCACCACCAGAACTATTTAAAGAATATCAACATAAAACTATCAAATATTTGTTATTCCATTTTAGTATGCATAACAAGTATTTCTTTTAAGTCTTTAACCCATATGAGTTAATACAAAAACTTGAAGAGTTGACAAGTTTTCCATATTTTGCATGAACAATAATTAAACTGAATAGAACGTTAGGTGAAACTCTGCATGAAAACCATCATTATTCATGTATTAAATCATCTATGACAGCCCTATACATAAAGTCTAATGTTTTGTTTTTATTATTACTGTAAAAGGTATTTAATTAAAACAATACTGTCAGAGATACTACATGTATATAGATAGCTCTAATAGACCTGTACAGTTAACTACAGTAACGATTACGGTAAGGATTACGATAAGGAATACCGACTAAAACAGAGGGATTTTCTCAACAGACAATACCCCTTGAATGCTCGACCAAGCATTTGTGCATCATTATATATAGGCCAATGAAATTTATTATTGACACTACGTGAACTTGTAGGAAAAAGTGGGTTGTCTGCCATTATTACAAATAAACGACCGTCATATATAGCCTAAAATGTGCTGAAAATAACGTACACCACCATTCAACCAAACAGCCAACCATCATTATTTTAGAATTTATTAAACTCGTTGACATACATCGTCATATAATGAGATGGTTTACAGAGCAATATATCTTTGCAAACAGTTATTCGTCATGCTTCCTTTTCTAAGCCTCGCCTAATAAAGTTGATATTCGCTTCATACCATCTTTGCAAACTGTTTTAATTATTTTAATATATTTTTGCATTTACTTGATACTTTTCTTTGAAACAATATCGAATATACTTTGAAACAATATCGAATATACTTCATATTTCACTACAGAAAGTGGCTATTTCACTTCAAAAACTGTGCACACTGCATGCACGCACTGCGCTTGCATCTGGTGTGTCTTAAGAAAATGGATATTTCACTGCATGAAAAGAACTGACAGTAGTGGTTTCTCTTTTACGTTTATATCATTAGAATTTTTGCTGATACTATTATAGCGACGAGAAAAATAATGTAACTAAATACAAGCATTAATTTGCATTTTCGCTGTTCTGTTTTGCAGGTAGTAAATGGAAAAATCCACGTAGCGCATTTTTTCGGCGTTTTTGCATTTTTAAACCCTGGTAGTGAATGGCATATTTACCATAAAGTACTAACGCGATTTATAGATTGCGCCATTTACTACCGACGTTTAAAACCGCATAAACAACGAAAAAAACAATAAAACAATTCTTTAATAAATGTGCAATAAATGTAAAAGAAAAACTAACTATCAATTAAGTAGCGGCCCCATCCATTTCGATGTTAGATTCAATTAAATTCAATTGTTCTAGTGCGCATTCAAGGCGATAAGCGCACGCATTGCACAATCTTTCGGTTTTTAAAGTCAGATATTGAAATAAAAGGTAGTACAATTTGAGTTTTCAGTACGACCATACGTTTAAATACATTTATTGGTGCAATATAATAAACAGTTAGGAATATTGTAAAGCAATTAATTGCACTATTCAGATAACAAAATGCCACGAGTTAAAAAAACAAACGAGCAAACTTGCAGTTTGTCCCTTTAATGTATCCCGGTGCGTAACCTAGGATATATATACGCATTGTCCTGCAATGAATATTCTTGTAAATAAAGGGTAATTTTAGTTTCATTCATAATTATATTTAGACCATCTAAAATAGAAAATATCCGTATTTTCCCACATCACAAGAAACTCTTTAAGAATTGACACTTTCTCACTTGACAGTTCGAGCTCCCAGTGGGATTCAAACCTGCAGGAGTGAGAGGCAAGAAAGTTTTAGACGTAGCATTTTCACTACCCCGGCTACAGCAGCAATTTTATGGTAAGACATAGGGCAGATACGGCACCCCCACCCTCTAAAATCCCACAAGTATAACCTGTACATGCCGGATTGTAACATGGGGCGCGCACCATTTCTAACCAAAATCTTGGATCTGCATCTGATGTGTACCCTCCTCTCAAAACGTTTTTAGTGATCAATTATTCAGACAAGCCCCTTTAAACTCCAGCCAAGTCTGGGTGGTTGCATCGAAGACTGTATTAAGAAAATATAGTCTGAAAGGTCGATGCGTATGACGTCAATATATATATTATATTGACAGAAATATAGGTGTAGGTATTTTTTAACTTGATTTTTATCGGCTTTTTTTTAAAAAACAAAACAACTGTGACGCTACTTAATTTGAGATCAGCCCCCAACATTTTCTCGTGCTTAGTATTTAGTCTGATGTTCTAGTCGTTATCGTAGTTAGTTGTACATGTCTAATATGGCTATTCATCTTTGTTTTTAAAAAGACAGTGCATACTTAATGAGATCATGATCATTGTACTAATGTAAGGTCGTCACAGATGCCCCCAAGGCCAGTGTAAGGTGTCTTGTCACCAAAGGCTGTCTGTGTTTCTCTTTAATTTAATAACCGTTACCTAATTACATAGACAGTAAGGTCAATTACCTGTTTTCTTTTGTGTCCATTTGTGCTATTTATAGCAGTACCTGTTGTACTTTTGTGTTTTGTCTTGCCAAGACACCAGTGTGGAAATGGCAATTGGCCCCGATAATGTATAATTCTGGTGTATTTCAATTTAACCTTGGCCATAATATATGTATCAATCTCATTCTACATGTTTCACCTGTTGCTGGTTAGTTTCACCATGTTTAAGTTGGCTACTGTCTATCATGTCTTACTAACTGTCTACCTGTCTTACTGGGCTACTGTCTGCCATGTCTTACTGGGCTACTGTCTGTCATGTCTTACTTGGCTTCTGTCTGTCATGTCTTACTGGGCTACTCTCTGTCATGTCTTACTGGGCTTCTGTCGGTCATGTCTTACTAGGCTACTGTCTGCCATGTCTTACTGGGCTACTGTCTGTCATGTCTTACTTGGCTTCTGTCTGTCATGTCTTACTGGGCTACTCTCTGTCATGTCTTACTGGGCTTCTGTCGGTCATGTCTTACTGGGCTACTGTCTGTCATGTCTTACTGGGCTACTGTCTGCCATGTCTTACTGGGCTACTGTCTGTCATGTCTTACTTGGCTTCTGTCTGCCATGTCTTACGGGGCATCTGTCTGTCATGTCTTACTGGGCTACTGTCTGTCATGTCTTATGGGCTACTGTCTGTCATGTCGTACTGGGCTACTATCTGTCATGTCTTACTTGGCTTCTGTCTGCCATGTCTTACTTGGCTACTGTCTGTCATGTCTTACTGGGCTACTGTCTGTCATGTCGTACTGGGCTACTATCTGTCATGTCTTACTTGGCTTCTGTCTGCCATGTCTTACTGGGCTACTGTCTGTCATGTTTTACTTGGCTACTCTCTGTCATGTCTTACTGGGCTACTCTCTGCCATGTCTTACTGGGCTACTGTCTGTCATGTCTTACTGGACTACTGTCTGCCATGTCTTACTGGGCTGCTGTCTGCCATGTCTTACTGGGCTACTGTCAGCCATGTCTTACTGGGCTACTCTAGTCTGTATGTCATGTCTTACTGGGCTACTGTCAGCCATGTCTTACTGGGCTGCTGTCTGCCATGTCTTACTGGGCTACTGTCAGTCATGTCTTACTTGGCTACTGTCTGTCATGTCTTACTTGGCTTCTGTCTGTCATGTCTTACTGGGCTGCTGTCTGCCATGTCTTACTGGGCTACTGTCTGTCATGTCTTACTGGGCTACTCTAGTCTGTATGTCATGTCTTACTGGGCTACTGTCAGCCATGTCTTACTGGGCTGCTGTCTGCCATGTCTTACTGGGCTACTGTCAGTCATGTCTTACTTGGCTACTGTCTGTCATGTCTTACTGGGCTACTGTCTGTCATGTCTTACTGGGCTGCTGTCTGCCATGTCTTACTGGGCTACTGTCAGCCATGTCTTACTGGGCTACTCTAGTCTGTATGTCATGTCTTACTGGGCTACTGTCAGCCATGTCTTACTGGGCTGCTGTCTGCCATGTCTTACTGGGCTACTGTCAGTCATGTCTTACTTGGCTACTGTCTGTCATGTCTTACTGGAGTACTGTCTGCAATGTCTTACTGGGCTACTGTCAGCCATGTCTTACTGGGCTGCTGTCTGCCATGTCTTACTGGGCTACTGTCAGTCATGTCTTACTTGGCTACTGTCTGTCATGTCTTACTTGGCTTCTGTCTGTCATGTCTTACTGGGCTGCTGTCTGCCATGTCTTACTGGGCTACTGTCTGTCATGTCTTACTTGGCTTCTGTCTGTCATGTCTTACTGGGCTACTGTCTGTCATGGTTACTGGGCTGCTGTCTGCCATGTCTTACTGGGCTACTGTCAGCCATGTCTTACTGGAGTACTGTCTGCCATGTCTTACTAGTCTACTTCTGTCATGTCTTACTGGGCTACTGTCTGCAATGTCTTACTGGGCTGCTGTCTGTCATGTCTTACTGGAGTACTGTCAGCCATGTCTTACTGGAGTACTGTCTGCCATGTCTTACTAGTCTACTTCTGTCATGTCTTACTGGGCTACTGTCAGCCATGTCTTACTGGAGTACTGTCTGCAATGTCTTACTGGAGTACTGTCTGCAATGTCTTACTGGGCTACTGTCTGCAATGTCTTACTGGGCTGCTGTCTGTCATGTCTTACTGGAGTACTGTCAGCCATGTCTTACTGGGCTACTGTCAGCCATGTCTTACTGGGCTGCTGTCTGCCATGTCTTACTAGTCTACTTCTGTCATGTCTTACTGGGCTACTGTCTGTCATGTCTTACTGGGCTGCTGTCTGCCATGTCTTACTGGGCTACTGTCAGCCATGTCTTACTAGTCTACTTCTGTCATGTCTTACTGGGCTACTGTCTGTCATGTCTTACTGGGCTGCTGTCTGCCATGTCTTACTGGGCTACTGTCAGCCATGTCTTACTAGTCTACTTCTGTCATGTCTTACTGGGCTACTGTCTGTCATGTCTTACTGGGCTGCTGTCTGCCATGTCTTACTGGGCTACTGTCAGCCATGTCTTACTAGTCTACTTCTGTCATGTCTTACTGGGCTACTGTCTGTCATGTCTTACTGGGCTGCTGTCTGCCATGTCTTACTGGGCTACTGTCAGCCATGTCTTACTAGTCTACTTCTGTCATGTCTTACTGGGCTACTGTCTGTCATGTCTTACTGGGCTGCTGTCTGCCATGTCTTACTGGGCTACTGTCTGTCATGTCTTACTGGGCTACTGTCAGCCATGTCTTAATGGGCTGCTGTCTGCCATGTCTTATTGGGCTACTGTCAGTCATGTCTTCCTTGGCTACTGTCTGTCATGTCTTACTTGGCTTCTGTCTGTCATGTCTTACTGTGCTACTGTCTGTCATGTCTTACTTGGCTTCTGTCTGTCATGTCTTACTGGGCTACTGTTTGTCATGTCTTACTGGGCTGCTGTCTGCCATGTCTTACTGGGCTACTGTCAGCCATGTCTTACTGGGCAACTGTATGTCATGTCTTACTGGGCTGCTGTCTGCCATGTCTTACTGGGCTACTGTCTGTCATGTCTTACTGGGCTGCTGTCTGCCATGTCTTACTGGGCTACTGTCTGTCATGTCTTACTGGGCTGCTGTCTGTCATGTCTTACTGGGGTACTGTCTGTCATATCTTACTGGGCTACTGTCTGTCATGTCTTACTGGGCTGCTGTCTGTCATGTCTTACTTGACTACTGTCTGTCATGTCTTACTAACTGTCTGTCATGTCTTACTGGACTACTGTCTGTCATGTCTTACTGGGCTACTGTCTGTTATGTCTTACTGGGCTGCTGTCTGTCATGTCTTACTGGGCTACTGTCTGTCATGTCTTACTAACTGTCTGTCATGTCTTACTGGACTACTGTCTGTCATGTCTTACTGGGCTACTGTCTGTTATGTCTTACTGGGCTACTGTCTGTCATGTCTTACTGGGCTGCTGTCTGTCATGTCTTACTGGGCTACTGTCTGCCATGTCTTACTGGACTACTGTCTGCCATGTCTTACTGGACTACTGTCTGTCATGTCTTACTGGGCTACTGTCTGTCATGTCTTACTGGACTACTGTCTGCCATGTCTTACTGGACTACTGTCTGTCATGTCTTACTGGGCTACTGTCTGTCATGTCTTACTGGGCTGCTGTCTGTCATGTCTTACTGGGCTACTGTCTGCCATGTCTTACTGGACTACTGTCTGCCATGTCTTACTGGGCTACTGTCAGCCATGTCTTACTGGGCTACTGTCAGCCATGTCTTACTGGGCTGCTGTCTGTCATGTCTTACTGGGCTGCTGTCTGTCATGTCTTACTGGGCTGCTGTCTGTCATGTCTTACTGGGCTACTGTCTGTCATGTCTTACTGGACTACTGTCAGCCATGTCTTACTGGGCTACTGTCAGCCATGTCTTACTGGGCTGCTGTCTGTCATGTCTTACTGGGCTACTGTCTGCCATGTCTTACTGGGCTGCTGTCTGTCATGTCTTACTGGGCTACTGTCAGCCATGTCTTACTGGGCTACTGTCTGTCATGTCTTACTGGGCTGCTGTCTGCCATGTCTTACTGGGCTACTGTCTGTCATGTCTTACTGGGCTACTGTCTGTCATGTCTTACTGGGCTGCTGTCTGCCATGTCTTACTGGGCTACTGTCTGTCATGTCTTACTGGGCTACTATCTGGCATGTCTTACTTGGCTTCTGTCTGCCATGTCTTACTGGGCTACTGTTTGCCATGTCTTACTGGGCTACTGTCTGACATGTCTTACTGGGCTACTGTCTGTCATGTCTTACTGGGCTGCTGTCTGCCATGTCTTACTGGGCTACTTTCTGTCATGTCTTACTGGGCTGCTGTCTGCCATGTCATACTCGGCTATCGTCTTCGATGATCTGTACCATCCCTGTATGGGAGATAAACAAAGGAGAAATAATAATCAACTTTCGTCAGATAGCTTGATATCTCATTGTCAGTTGCTCGGGTAGATTATATTTCTCAGTTAAATTAAATAACCGTCAAATATCTCTTTCTAATTAAGGCACTTTGGTATATTTTATTTCTCACTTAAATTACCATCAAAATAATTATGCATATAAAACAATGATCTACTGCCAGTTATGTATAGCTTTGTATATTTGTAACAAGCTATAAGGCCATGCTCAGAGTGCATGCAGCTTGTCTGTCCTAGGTCTGGGGCTGCACATGATTGATCAAACCCTCGATCCGATTACCCTGTGTGATTTGCGATAAATCACCATCTCATCCTCTCCGAGTTCCCTCTCCAAAATTGACTTCACATTGTTTATTGTGCAAGGTTTGTTCTAACCATGCATGAACTGTTTAAGTTTCAAGGGGTGTACATTTCAATAAGTGGTAATGTTCAGTATTAAATGCTCACTGAATACATTATATATATATATATATATATAACTATTATGTAGCATAGGTCTATAAACTATTGTACTGCATGAACATTGACATTAACCCTGGAATTATTCATTCACTTGTCACAATTGGACATGTAAGTTGTCACATTGTTTCAAATTTTTTACTCTGCTTTTCATCAGGTTTAGGTTACATACATAATCAATATTAAAGAATATTTTAAAGAAACTTTGCAGATTTTATGCTTTTAAAACAAAGAAGCAAAACAAGTTAATATGTTATGTTTAACTTTTGCTTCGAACAACATCTTCTCTGGAACTGATGGGTAAAATTTGACGAAATCTCACAGGAAGCATTCTTTCATGGATCTTTGTCAGATTTATACAAATCGTCCCAGTCCATGAACAAATATGGCTACCATTGCTAAAATTAGAAAAATCTTTAAATGACTTCTTCTCATGAACTGCTGGGTAGAATTTGATCAAACTTCACAGGAAGCATCCTTTCAAAGTCCTTTGTCAGATTTATATATGTCGTTCCAATCCATGAACAAATATGGCTACCTTTGCTAAAAATAGAAAAATCTTAAATGACATTCTCATGAACTGCTGGGTAGAATTTGATGAACTTTCACCGGAAGCATCCTTGCATGGTCCTTCCACAGATTTCTGCAAATATGGCCACCGTAACTAAAATAGATAAATGTGCAGAGTGCAAAACCATATATACCCATTACATTTTAGATAATGGAATGAAACTATGCAAATAATAGAACAGGCTACTTATCCTCAGGGAGCATTGCACATTTCTAACATTGTTGTTTACAAAAGAGAATGAAATGTTCTCCGTCTTCAATTTGATTACAGTTTAAACATATCTAGGCTAGCGCTAGGATTTTAAACCCTTTAGCCAAATCTAGCTAAAGCCCTAACATTTCTTTAGCCAGATTAGAATGTCTTTAGCCAGACTTTTGCAGAGATCTTTTGGAACTTTAATTGAAGCTAGGTGCTAAAACCTCGCGTTTGCATACACATCAAAAGTAAGTTAAAAGAGTATGCTTTAAAGGGGTTGATGCACTATTTTCAAACACAGTTTATTTTAAAGGGCTCTGAAAAACATGAAAAAAGCTGAAAGAATTATCAAAATGCCATGAAAAGTAAAGGAGATATGACCTATTGAAAATGTGCAAAGAAACATAAATGGAGGCGGCCATCTTTGAACGATGACGTCATCGTGCCTTTTTTGCCATATATGGCATATTGATAAAATGTCTTTTAAAGCAAAGAAAATCACTGCAATTGAAAAATAATACTAAAATTACTAAAATGTATACATTTTACATCTGTATATTTAATCAATTTGCAGTGGTTTTCTTTGCTTTAAAATACATTTTGTCAATATGCCATATATGGTAAAACGGCGCGATGACGTCATCGTTCAAAGATGGCAGCTTCCATTTATGTTCTTTGCAAATTTTCAATAGGTCAGTCACATCTCCTTTATTTTTCATGACATTTTGAAAATTCTTTCAGCTTTTTCCAAGTTTTTCAAAGTCTTTCTAAATAAATCCTGTTCGAAAATAGTGCATCAACCCCTTTAATATTAACCTTTAGGGTATCAATATTTCCATAGCATATCCTTGCTGCATTCTGCTTTAGAAGTTGAGTTGCACAATATTCAAAACTTTTTAAAAATTGTATTTAATTTAATGTAATTTAATTTAAAAATTGTCAAGACTGAAATTTTAAAAAGGACAGAATGGATCCATATTGGAATATTGCGACTCAGTCTCTGGCTGTTTCCTGTTAACAGGGATTCCACAGAAGCTAGAAAGATCGCGTTGCATTGTGAGACAAAATTCAGAAATGCTATATACACCATGACTATCATGCATAGAATAAGTACTAAAAGCCACTTCATTCTAAAATTGTACCAATATTTTGAGTAATCGCACCTTTTGTATTGACTATTGTTTCAAATTGATTGAATAATCAAACATAAAGTTGTCACAATTTACAGACAGCCATCATCAAACACATTCACACTTGCCATGGTTCCAGGTAGTTACTGTGTGTGCAACTAATTAGTGGGGACTCCACACTTACCAGTGATCGTAAAGTTCAAAAAGACCATCAGTCTTTAAACAGAGTGTCTCTGACTGATTAATTCTTAAACAAACAGTGTCACACTTCATGCACTTTCTGTTTTGATCGGCTATTTTGTCCGTAAGAGGGCGCCACGTTATTTGATATTTTACCCGGCTTGGTAACGCAATTAAATATATGGATAATATTGAGCGCGGGGACACAAACTAGTTGATTGACAGCGAGAGGCTGAACAGTGGACGGCATCTATCGCACACACAACAATTTGACAGCGATTTTCAATAAACACTGCGATAATTAGTTATCGGTCCAAATTGATTGGCGTTGGCGTCCCACATCACGGTTTGCGTATAAGCTGTGTTTACAAGTCTATATCTCTTAATTTCTTATCCTAGCACAACCAAATTTGGCCATGGGCTTCCTTATAGCATTTTCTTAAGGGCCGCTTAAGCAATTTTGGTTCTTGTAACCCATGGGCTCCCATGGAACCCAAATTATGATAGCCCATAAAATGTGTCCCATTTCACATCAAATTTTGTGTGTAAGCTGTGTTTACAAGTCTATATCTTTTACAATTCTTACCCTACTAGGCTAGCACAACAAAATTTGGCCATTAGCTTCCTTATAGCATTATCTTAAGGGCTGCTTAAGTTATTTTGGTTCCTGTAACCCCTGGGCTCCCATGGAACCCAAATTCTGATAGCCCTTAAAATGTGTCTTATTTCACATAAAATGTTGCATGTAAGCCGTGTTTACAAGTCTATATCTCTTACATTGTCCTAGATGAACTAAATTTTGGAATTGGTTTCCTTATAGTATTTTATAAAGGGTTGGGTAAGTAATTTTGTCTTCTGCAAATTCTGGGCTCCCATGGAACTCAAATTGTGATGGCCCATGAAATGCACAATAAAGGCAGATCTAGGTTTGCATGTAAGCATGTATATATCTATAATTTTAGTTTGCATCTAAGTCATACTTCACCCATATTTGGGCATGGGCTCCCTGCTCTCCCCTCCCCACACTACCCACCCCCGCTCTCCCCCACCGCCCACCCCACTCAAAACTTGATTTTTTTTTTTGATCTTTTTTTACATATTTCTGTATAGTTTTGGTCAATTCTTAGACATAGCTATGTTGCGCTCCCAACCCCACCCCACATTGTTTTAGCCTTGTTTTCTGATGGTATATACTAGCTATATAATTAGCCTTGTTTTCTGATGGTATATACTAGCTATATAATTTATTATTCTCTGAAAAATTGAATAGTCGAGCTGCAATGTTCTCCGACAGCTCTTGATATTACTTGCATTCCTCAAACAGTTTTAAATGGGTTGTTTCCAAACTTCATATACACATAACAGCTGATCAGAAAGCGGGAGGTATTCATCACCTTCTGTGATAGTTCTAGTTTACTCTTGAAAAAGTTAAACCAGAGAATATAGAAATTTGGCATCCAATATAATTATATCCCTGCCTAATGTAGATATAAAACTGCTACGCTTACAAAATTTCTCTATAATATATAACATACTGTAAATTTTGAGAGAATTATTTTTTTGCGACACAATCATGTTGTATTTCGTAGCTCAGGTGGTGCAGGTGCTTACACTATTGTCGTCAAACAAAGTTGACATGCTGACTTCAATATAGATTTTCTGTTACCATGACAATGGGCCATTTTTTGTACAGTAATCATTCAGACTTATCCTTAGCAACCGTGGTAATATGAGATTATTTCTCTGTTCAGGCAAACAAATGGAGAGTGGAACAAGATATATTGTTACCATAATTATATTATGAGCAGCATGAAATTAGGATCAATAAGCTTGAAAGTGTAATATAGATTAAGAGAATAAAAATGTCATTAGTGCCCAACTAGTAGGGTTTTGGCTGTTTTTATAGCCGTTATTGGGTCACATTCCCAATGCCAAAACATGTATTTTTATTCGCAATTTTGAGATTTTTTTTTTTTAAAAACATGGGGAAAAGAGAAATAGCTCTGTGAAATGTCATGCTTTATTACAGTGAACTGTAAACAGTATTAAAGATACTATTATGAAATGTTTTACTGTTTTTTCCCCCCAATTTTATGAAAAATCGCACAAAAATTCCCAGTTTTGGCAGTATGGGTTATGTTCCCAAAATATAGAAAAGAAAACGGCAAACTAACATTGTGAACAATACACACTCGTCAAATGATATTTTATTTTTAAATGACAAGTCCTTCATATTTCACTTTGTTGCAGTTTTTAAGATTATAACGCTTAATTCCTGAAACCACTTAAAAATATGCCTGCAATTGACGTGTTCAATATAGACAGTAAATAAATCTAAAAAATATTGAAACACACAAAAGGAGGAGACCCCAGTATGTGAATATCAAGTGTTCCAAAATTGTGTGGAGATCCCTAACCTTAACCCGCTATAATAGCGTTTGCGTCCATTGTAAACCCTGATCAGCCTGCGAGTAACTCGCAAACCCAGATCAGCCTGCGAGTAATGTCTGGCTGCTGATCAGTCATTTTACCCAAAACACCCCTCTGTCACATAAATGGAATGGTCTTAATTCAATTTAGAAAGAACCGTCCATTATATATGTGTAGCGGGTTAGAGGTTAATAGAAAATTTGGCTTGGGCATGCACTGATTGCAATGTTATAAATATCTTGTTGATCATTTGAATTTATCTAAACTATGTTCAGTAAAGAAGAGATTAATTCATAGAACATTAATTTTATGGCTCGAGAGAAAATTCTATCATCCCTCCAAAACTTGTTACTTAACTACACATGTAAATTATGTTTTCTGTGACAGATTATAGGCTGGGCTCTGTTACAGCTTTTATTACTGTATACCATTAAAGAGTCACACGGTAATCATGATTTTTAGCTCTACTGATCAGAGATCAGCAGAGCTTATGCCGTGGTGCGGCGTCCGTCGTCCGTCTGTCCGTCTGTCCGTCCGTCTGTCCGTTAACTTTTATTTGTAGCGACTACTCCTCTGAAACTACTGGATGGATATTCATAAAACTTTACAGAAATATTGCCCATGAAGTCTAGTTGATCCTAGCAAAAATTCATGTTGATGTGAAATCCAAGATGGCCGCCAAAGCTAAAAATAGATTTTTTAAATTCAAGTTTGTAGCGACTACTTCTTGAAAACTATAAGTGATATTGATATGGGACTTTTTCTAAAATGATCAGCATGACATGATGTTGATCCTTGTCGAAATTTATTTCGATGCGACTTTAAACATGGCCGCTAGCAGCCATCTTTGTTTACATAGATTTATATAGTAAAAACTTGTAGCGACTACTCCTCTGAAACTACTGGATGGATATTCATGAAACTTTACAGAAATGTTGCCCATGAAGTCTAGTTGATCCTAGCAAAAATTCATGTTGATGCACAATCCAAGATGGCCGCCAAAGCTAAAAATAGATTTTGAAAATTCAAGTTTGTAGCGACTACTCATTGAAAACTATAAGTGATATTGATATGGGACTTTTTCTAAAATGATCAGCATGACATGATGTTGGTCCTTGTCAAAAATCGTTTTGATTCGACGTTAAACATGGCTGCCAGTGGCCATCTTTGTTTACATAGAGTTATAAAGTAAAAACTTGTAGCGACTACTCCTCTGAAACTACTTGACGGATGTCCATGAAACTTCACAGGAATGTTGCTCTTGATGTCTAGTTGATCCTAGAAAAATTTCAGGGTGGCCGGAAATTCAAGATGGCCGCCACAGCTAAAAATAGATTTAAAATAAATAAATTTGTAGCGACTACTTCTTGAAAACTGTAAGTGATATTGATATGGGACGTTTTCTAAAATGATCAGCATGACATGATGTTGATCCTTGTCGAAATTTATTTCGATGCGACTTTAAACATGGCCGCTAGCGGCCATCTTTGTTTACATAGATTTATATAGTAAAAACTTGTAGCGACTACCCCTCTGAAACTACTGTATGGATATTCATGAAACTTTACAGAAATGTTGCCCATGAAGTCTAGTTGATCCTAGCAAAAATTCATGTTGATGCAAAATCCAAGATGACCGCCAAAGCTAAAAATAGATTTTTAAAATACAAGTTTGTAGCGACTACTCCTTGAAAACTATAAGTGATATTGATATGGGACTTTTTCTAAAATGATCAGCATGACATGATGTTGGTCCTTGTCAAAAATCGTTTTGATTCGACGTTAAACATGGCTGCCAGTGGCCATCTTTGTTTACATAGAGTTATATAGTAAACACTTGTAGCGACTACTCCTCTGAAACTACTTGGCGGATTTTCATGAAACTTTACAGGAATGTTGCTCTTGATGTCCAATTGATTGTAGCAAAATTTCAGGTCAGCCAGAAATTTAAGATGGCCGCCACAGCTAAAAATAGATTTTTAAAAAATAAGTTTGTAGCGACTACTTCTTGAAAACTATAAGTGATATTGATATGGGACTTTTTCTAAAATGATCAGCATGACATTATGTTGATCCTAGTCAAACATTATTTTGATTCGACGTTAAACATGGCTGCCAGTGGCCATCTTTGTTTACATAAGAGTTTGTATAGTAAAAATGTGTAGTGACTACTCCTCTGAAACCACTAGACGGATTTTCAGGAAACTTCACAGGAATGTTGCTCTTGATGTCTAGTTGATCCTAGCACAATTTCAGGTCGGCTGGAAATTCAAGATGGCCACCACAGCTAAACATAGATTTTTAGCTCTACTGATCAGAGATCAGCAGAGCTTATGCCGTGGTGCGGAGTCCGTCGTCCGTCCGTCCGTCTGTCCGTCTGTCCGTCTGTCTGTCCGTAAACTTTTATTTGTAGCGACTTCACAGCTGAAACTACTGGATGGATATTCATGAAACTTTACAGAAATGTTGCCCATAAAGTCTAGTTGATCCTAGCAAAAATTCATGTTGATGTGAAATCCAAGATGGCCGCCAAAGCTAAAAATAGAGTTTTAAAATACAAGTTTGTAGCGACTTCTTCTTGAAAACTATAAGTGATATTGATATGGGACTTTTTCTAAAATGATCAGCATGACATGATGTTGATCCTAGTCAAAAATCGTTTTGATTCAACGTTAAACATGGCTGCCAGCGGCCATCTTTGTTTACATAGAGTTATATAGTAAAACTTTGTAGCGACTTCACAGCTGAAACTACTGGATGGATATTCATGAAACTTTACAGAAATTTTGCCCATAAAGTCTAGTTGATCCTAGCAAAAATTCATGTTGATGTGAAATCCAAGATGGCCGCCAAAGCTAAAAATAGAGTTTTAAAATACAAGTTTGTAGCGACTTCTTCTTGAAAACTATAAGTGATATTGATATGGGACTTTTTCTAAAATGATCAGCATGACATGATGTTGATCCTAGTCAAAAATCGTTTTGATTCAACGTTAAACATGGCTGCCAGCGGCCATCTTTGTTTACATAGAGTTATATAGTAAAAACTTGTAGCGACTTCACAGCTGAAACTACTGGATGGATATTCATGAAACTTTACAGAAATGTTGCCCATAAAGTCTAGTTGATCCTAGCAAAAATTCATGTTGATGTGAAATCCAAGATGGCCGCCAAAGCTAAAAATAGAGTTTTAAAATACAAGTTTGTAGCGACTTCTTCTTGAAAACTATAAGTGATATTGATATGGGACTTTTTCTAAAATGATCAGCATGACATGATGTTGATCCTAGTCAAAAATCGTTTTGATTCAACGTTAAACATGGCAGCCAGCGGCCATCTTTGTTTACATAGAGTTATATAGTAAAAACTTGTAGCGACTGCTTCTCTGAAACTACCTGGCGGATTGTCATGAAACTTTACAGGAATGTTGCTCTTGATGTCTGATTGATCCTAGAAAAATTTCAGGTCGGCCGGAAATTCAAGATGGCCGTCACAGCTAAAAATAGATTTTTAAAAAATAAGTTTGTAGCGACTACTTCTTGAAAACTATAAGTGATATTGATATGGGACTTTTTCTAAAATGATCAGCATTACATGATGTTGATCCTAGTCAAAAATCGTTTTGATTCAACGTTAAACATGACTGCCAGCAGCCATCTTTGTTTACATAGAGTTATATAGTAAAAACTTGTAGCGACTACTCCTCTGAAACTACTTGGCGGATTGTCATGAAACTTTACAGGAATGTTGCTCTTGATGTCTAATTGATCCTATCAAAATTTCAGGTCGGCCGGAAATTCAAGATGGCCGTCACAGCTAAAAATAGATTTTTAAAAAATAAGTTTGTAGCGACTACTTCTTGAAAACTATAAGTGATATTGATATGGGACTTTTTCTAAAATGATCAGCATGACATGATGTAGATCCTTGTGGAAAATTATTTTGATTCGACGTTAAACATGGCTGCCAGTGGCCATCTTTGGTTACATAGAGTTATATAGTAAAAACTTGTAGCGACTACTCCTCTGAAACTACTTGACGGATGTTCATGAAACTTCACAGGAATGTTGCTCTTGATGTCTAGTTGATCCTAGAAAAATTTCAGGTCAGCCGGAAATTAAAGATGGCCGCCACAGCTAAAAATAGATTTAAAATAAATAAGTTTGTAGCGACTACTTCTTCAAAACAATAAGAGATATTGATATGGGACTTTTTCTAAAATGATCAGTATGACATGATGTTGGTCCTTGTCGAAAATCGTTTTGATTTGACCTTAAACATGGCTGCTTTGTTTACATAGAGTTATATAATGAAAACTTGTAGCGACTACTTCTTTGAAACTACCTGACGGATTTTCATGAAACTTCACAGGAATGTTGCTCTTAATGTCTTATTGATCTTAGCAAAATTTCAGGTCGGCCGGAAATTCAAGATGGCCGCAACGGTTAAAAATAGATTTTCAAAAAACAAGTTTGTAGCGACTACTTCCTGAAATCAAAATCAATCAGTAGAGCTTCAAGGTCATTGACCTCTTGTTAAAAACAAGTTTGTAGCGACTACTTCTTGAACACTGTAAGTGATATTGATATGGGACTTTTTCTGAAATGATCAGCATGACAAGATGTTGATCCTTGTCAAAAATTATTTTGATTCGACATTAAACATGGCTGCCAGTGGCCATCTTTGTTTACCTAGAGTTATATAGTAAAAACTTCAACTTGTAGCGACTACTCCTCTGAAACTACTTGACAGTTTTTATGAAACTTCACTTCACCTAGCTATCAAAATCTATCAGTAGAGCTTCAAGGTCATTGACCTCTTGTTTTAAAACTCACGGTGTCCCATTAGTTTTTCTCTGAACTTGCATTTGTTCAATCATTAATATTAATTGTTAGAATAATTAAAACCAAATTATTTTTACATATTACTAACTTTTTATAATATTGCACCAATAATATATTTAAACATTTGGTAAAATAGTGAAGAAAATTGAAATCTCAATTTTTAGCTCTACTGATCAGAGATCAGCAGAGCTTATGCCGTGGTGCGGCGTCCGTCGTCCGTCTGGTCCGTCCGTCCGTCCGTCCGTCCGTCTGTCTGTCCGTAAACTTTTATTTGTAGCGACAACTCCTCTGAAACTACTGGATGGATATTCATGAAACTTTACAGAAATGTTGCCCATAAAGTCTAGTTGATCCTAGCAAAAATTCATGTTGATGTGAAATCCAAGATGGCCGCCAAAGCTAAAAATAGAGTTTTAAAATTCAAGTTTGTAGCGACTACTTCTTGAAAACTATAAGTGATATTGATATGGGACTTTTTCTAAAATGATCAGCATGACATGATGTTGATCGTTGTCAAAAATCGTTTTGATTCAACATTAAACATGGCTGGCGGCCATCTTTGTTTACATAGAGGTATATAGTAAAAACTTGTAGCGACTACTCCTCTGAAACCACTTGACGGATGTTCATGAAACTTCACAGGAATGTTGCTCTTGATGTCTAGTTGATCCTAGAAAAATTTCAGGTCGGCCGGAAATTCAAGATGGCCGCCACAGCTAAAAATAGATATAAAATAAATAAGTTTGTAGCGACTACTTCTTCAAAACTATAAGAGATATTGATATGGGACTTTTTCTAAAATGATCAGTATGACATGATGTTGGTTCTTGTCGAAAATCGTTTTGATTTGACGTTAAACATGGCTACCAGTGACCATCTTTGTTTACATAGAGTTATATAATGAAAATTCAAGATGGCCGCCACGGTTAAAAATAGATTTTCAAAAAACAAGTCTGTAGCGACTACTTCCTGAAATCAAAATCAATCGTTAGAGCTTCAAGGTCATTGACCTCTTGTTTATTAATTATATTATGCAAGTAGTTTTAAAGTCAAAATAATAACTAAATCGAGGAGCAAATTTTAATGTTTGAATAAAACTCAAGATTGCCATGTGTCCCTTTAAGAGGTGATGTATGCATGGTGACTTGATCATTACTTCATACTGCTGTTGACATACCACTCCTGACTGAGCAGATACTGCAGTTGACATCACTTGGGCTGCTTCTCATTTTCAGAAATTGCAAAACGCAATAATTGTCCCATAATTACATTTAGTGACAAATGCAACATTCACAAAGGCCCAGCAAATCAATAAATACATATATATACACTTACAGCTTGTTCACCGATCTGAAATTGTTTCTGAAAAAGCTAGAAAATTATCGAAACTGAGAGTCTTTAGGGATACACGTGAAATGCTGATCGTCATTAAAACGGGACAAAATTAATGACAGTCTTGCTTTATTTTCACCCGAAATTATTTTGAAGGTAAGAATTTGTTCATGCTGTTTTAGTGGAAGTTAAATTTCTTTTTTCATTTGTTTTTGCGCACAATATTTATGTGTTGACGTGCCGTAAAACAAGATTCAGAATGGATTTTCTTAAAGGGAAACAACTCTTAGACTGAAAATATTTTACATGTTTTATTCTGACACAGTGTATGGCGTATTTATTTATTTATTATTGATCTTATACTTTATTAAAGAAACTGACCCGCCAGATAACGACATAAGTAAACTACAAAACCTTTTATCCAAACACTTTCCAGGTGTTCAGGTCATATAATAATGTTTTATGTGCCGATTAAAAGTATAGATTTATTCATGGGTAACTCTTAATTCAACGCTCTAGTGTTTGGGTTTGGTCTGGCTAGTTAAAGCCGTGGTGCGTCGTCCGTCTGTCTGTCTGTCCGTAAACTTTTTTTTGTAGCGACTACTCCTCTAAAACTACTGTATGGACTTTCATGAAACTTTACAGAAATGTTACCCATGAAGTCTAGTTGATCCTAGCAAAAATTCATGTTGATGTAAAATCCAAGATGGCCACCAAATCTAAAAATAGGTTTTTAAAAAGCAAGTTTGTAGCGACTACTTCTTGAAAACTATAAGTGATATTGATATGGGACTTTTTCTAAAATGATCAGCATGACATGATGTTGGTCCTTGTCGAAAATCGTTTTTGTAGCGACTACTCCTCTGAAACTACTTGACGGATTTTCATGAAACTTCACAGGAATGTTGCTCTTGATGTCTAATTGATCCTAGCAAAATTTCAGGTCGGCCGGAAATTCAAGATGGCCGCCACGGCTAAAAATAAGTTTGTAGCGACTACTTCCTGAAATCAAAATCAATCAGTTGAGCTTCAAGGTCATTGACCTCTTGTTATTGTGTCTATCCATAACTTTCACATGACATCATCAAAATAATTTGACCAATCAGTGATCAATAAAATAAAAGACCTCCACATTCTGGTAGATGTAAACTCAGTGTTTACGTTGGTGCTCAACTGACTTTAGCCCTTAATAAAAGTAATTTGTAGTGATAATTGTATTAAAAGCTTTGGTTTTTGTGTACAGTTATGTATCTTCTTTTGGTGTTGTCTGATTTTAAAACACCAATATGGATACATTTAATTTAAATCATGGTCTAATATTTTCGTTTTTCATATAGAGATTGAGGATAAAGACCGAGTAAACACCTTTATTTTAACCTACTGAATATCTGGACCTACCGGAATTAAGTTGACTGGATGTGAAAGTTATGAATATTGGATTCTCAAATTATGTTATTGAAGAAACTAACCTGCCAAACAGCGGCACAAATTACACTATAACGAAACCAATTATCAAAACTCTATCCAGGTATTCAGGTCATATAATAATGCATATGTGCCGATTAAAAGTATAAAAAAATTTACTGGCTCAATAAGTATACCCGTGATTGAATATCTTAAAACAAATTGTAGTTGGTAACTATTAATTCCATGCTCCAGTTTTGGGGTTTGGCATGGCATATTTGTAATAGCCACCTAATTATTAATGTTTATGACTGATGTTATTTTACTTAGGAGAAAACTTCATTGTACAATTTATAGGTTTTTCCCCGTTATTATTTCTCAAAACTAGTGAGACACCGCTAGTTTTAGAAAAACTATAAAACTATATATATATATTTATAAAAAAAAAATAGAAGTTTTGAAAGAAGGAAAGGAGATACTTTTTTTAGACGCTTGGTTTGGTTTAAAGGGACACACGGCAATCTTGATTGTTTTAAAACTTGCAGCGTCCTGTTAGTTTTTCTACTTAACTTGCCTTTTTTAAATCATTAATATTATTAGAATAGTTCCGAGCAAATTGTGATGGATAAATTGTAATGACTGGCGATTATACTGCCCCAATAATAGATGGGAGAACTGGCGATTATACTGCCCCAATAATAGATGGGAGAATAACAAAGAAAATTTGAAAATTTAACATTTTATTTAAATATATAGAAGCAGTTTTGAAGTCAAAATGATTCTGGATTAATAAATTCAAAAATGCTAATTTTATTGTTCGTTTGTTTGATAAAAATTCAAGAATGCTGTGTGTCCCTTTAACATGTAAAACAAGATTGCCTTGTTTCCCTTTTAATATAATACCCTTCAGTGTAATACAGATTTGATAGTACAGTATATGTTTTAAAACTACTTCAGTAAAACATCATATAACCTGCAGGTGAATAATTTATTATTTTGTGAAAACACCCTTTTTTTTTTCAGCATGAACAATCAATCCTTATAACTTATTTAAGGGTTGACTGTCATTCAATATCTGATGATTTTACCAAGTTGATTTGATTTACTTATTAATGGAGATGAGGCTTTGCTGGAAGGCATCGTGATAGTCAGTTTTCTATTATATACTGGATGAATTAACTATTTTCTTCAGGCTATATTGGCACTTGAGTATCAATAAAATGTCAGATATGTTTATTAATATAATCATTATTGTGTTTATATTATATTGCTTTTGTGTTTATATTAATATATTACTTATTTAGCTGACTGAAAAGCCATTGTCATCACTTTGTCGTCTGTGTCTGCATTCTTGGTTAAAGTTGTGTATGTAAGCTTGTATCTTGAAAACTACTTAACATAATGAAAAATGAAACTTCACACAAGTAAGCAGCATTATTATTATGGTGAAGGGATATATAGTGTTACCCCTGTCCGTGCGTGCGTGCGTGCGTGCATTCGTCCATGCAAAAACGTCAATGCAAAACCGATGTCCGCACTCTGCTAATTGTTATCGGATCTTTTCCAAACTTGGTCAAATAGTATATGGGCACAATGTCTCCGCCAAGTTCAATAATCGGCCCCATCGCCCCTGTAGTTCTAGAGTTATGGCCATTGGAATAGTAAAAAGTTGCGAAATAATGGTGTGTGCACAAACTTGAGTAATGTTATCCAATTTTCTCCAAACTTCGTCAAATTGTGTATGGGCACAATGTCTCGGCCAACTTCGATTTTCAGCCCCATCACCCCAGTAATTCCAGAGTTATGGTCCTTAGATTAGTAAAAAATCGTGAAATTAATGGTGTCCACACTTAAACTTGGGTAATTGTTATCCAATCTTTTCCAAACTTGGTCAAATTGTATATAGGCACAATGTCTCGGCCAAATTTGATTTTTGGCCCCATCGACCCTGTAGTTCCACAGTTATGGCCCTTGGAATAATGAAACATTGCAAAATTAATGGTGTCCTCACTCTAACTTCGGTAATTGTTATTCAGTCTTCTCCAAGCTTGGTCAAATTAGATATGGGCACAATGTCTTACCCAAGTTCAATTTTTGGCCCGATCGCCCTAGTACTTCCAGAGTTATGTCACTTGAAATGGTAAGAATTTGCAAAATAAATGTCTGCACTCTATTACTTAGGTTATTGTTATCCAATCTTCTCCAAACTTGGTCAACTTGTATATGGGCACAATGTCTCACCCAAGTCTGATTTTCAGTACTTCCAGAGGTATGCCTCTTGGAAGCATGAAAATTCAATAAAATAATGTTATAGCGTATCCGTGTCCCATGGACACATTTTTAGTATATTTATATTTATTACTTAGAACATTTGGTTAAAGTTGTATATTTATGTTAGCTTGTATCTCAAAAACTAGTTTACATAATGGATTGAAACTTCACAAATATATTCAGCATCATTAGACAACATCATACAGCCAGGTTCTGCAACTCCTGCTTTTATTAACAAATTATGGCCCCTTTTATACTAAATTTTCATTAATCTTAGAATGCCCTTAAATAATTCAATGACACATCACACATACATTCCCATTCATATGAAGAAGTCAGAGACAAGTGCCATACTTCTTTAGGCATTTAAGGACATTTCCTATGGACATTTCCTATGGACATGTCCTTACATTATAATTTTTTCATTTTCTTTAAAAAAAAATCTCAAAATTAAAAAAATTAAGGACATTTCCTCCAGTTTGAATGTTTTTTCTATGAACAACTTCCTTTAAGATTTTGCACATAGCTAGAATGGTCTATCCTAAGCATATTTCAGCCTTAAAAATAATAGGTTACCGGCTTGGATTCTGAGATATCATACGATAACTATATGACCCATATAATTCCATTTTTGGCAAATTTCCTATAATTTCAGCACAACCTAAATTAGGCAATAAACAGCAAATTTAATAAGAAAAATCAAATCGAATTACATGAATTTTCATTTAAGCTCAATATATATGATCTTATTCTATGTATTCTATGTATATATACTGAAAGGAAAAAGAAAGGCGACACAGGAATTTCTGCTATATATTGTATATACAGCACACTTAATTCCATATATATTCCAAGGAAATCCCAAGATGTTTTGTAAAAAAAAAAAGTTGCAGTTAGTTAGAGAAAGGACACAACTGTGATGTTGTAGACATTTTAATCACTGTGAGTGAGTACATTGTGCTGTGATAAATTGAATTGAATGTTGTTTAACGGCTCATCAACACAGTATAGGTCATTTAGAGCCGGTGCTGTGATGAAACTTGATGTGTGTTTGTATCATTACACATTGCATTTAGATTCATGTATTCAGGGTCATGCAAAATTCATGTCGGGGTCTCCCTCATCTATGAAGAGTATTCTCAGTGTTCCCCGGATCCGACCCTGTGTCTACTTGTAGTTCCTTTTCTCCTATACGGCTTTAGATAATGGGGTGTATGTATGGTCAATAGACAGTGTGGTGGGCACCAAAATCAGGGTGGCAATAGATACCTTGAATGCCATGGGTCAAGGGATTGCAATCTTTAAGTTGGGTTCAAAATGTGGTATAACTGTACAATCTGCACTTAATGCGCTGCATGCTCATGCAATAAAACAGGCAGAGAAATTGTCCATAATTGGTAGATACACACTCTCGGCTTCAATATGTTACATATTTACCAGGGCTTTTTTTCTAAGTGACAGGGCGGAGAAACGGACCCGTTCCCAATGCAAAATAGTGTATTTTTTCCCCAATTGTTGAAAAAAAATTGTCGATAGAAAAAAATCCCTATTTTGGTCATTTTTAAGATGGTAATTTATAAGGGTCCTTTTTCACAAAATACCTGGAAAAAGCCCTGATTTACTGATATTGATCTTTTTATTTTAGCAATATCGATCAGTATTAATACGTAAATTATTTATAAATGTAAACAACTCCACATCATGTGAAATGTTACAACCAAGATCTAAAATATTGGCAGAAAATCTGTTGTTAACATTGTTTTTATATATTAAAAAAAATCTTGAAATAATTATTTTTCACCAGTATTTCTATACTGTTAGGTTGATTTATAACAATTAAGACGTGTTTTCTCATTTGTTGATGCACACAGCTATCATAGTGAGACTATGCGAGTATTGGTACAAAGTACAGAAGTATTAAACCACTTGTGAATGGTCCTCTTTATACGAGGTTAGGGTTACACTTGACATTACTGGCCTGTACAGGAAGCAATGCTTTACTTGAGTGCCTGTGATCGCAACTATTTGATTTTGTTGATGGAGATCAGCGGAGGGGCGATACAATAAAGAGTGTTTAGCTTGACTTTTTTGAAGAAAAGGCAAGCTATTCTACTTGCCTCTGCGTCGGCATCAGTTAATCCGTTCACGGTAAGCTCATATCTCAGAAACCACTAAAAGAATTGAATTCAGTGAAAATTTACACAATCATGTATTAAGAGGAACTCGTACAGACAAGTGTCTTATCTCTGTTGTGGATTTTAACAGAATTTTCCCACTTTTTCAACTTTGTTTTTCAATAAATGGATAGGGACTCGACAGTCAGTCGCGTTGTCATCCAACAGCTCTTGTTGTAAATGTTTATGCTGTAAGGGTCATGGCTACATTGGCAGGCATGGACAGTCATTTAATTGTTCTGATTTATACTGACGAGATAAAGAAACGCCTCATCGGGAATTTCCGCTATATATTGTATATACCGCACACCTAATGCCACATAATATTCCAAAAAAATCCCAAGATGTTTTGCAAAACAAAGTTGCAGTTGGTTAGAGAAAGGACACAACTGTGATGTTGTAGACGTTTTAATCACAGTACACTTTATAACAAGAAATTCATAAATATTGAAGTTCCTCTTTGGAAAATTGACTATTTTAGTACTGTATTTAACGTAAAGAGTTTGCAGAAATTTGCATCCTAAGTTTGCTCACATGCTTGAGCCAAACAGATACTCTGCCAATAATCAAACTTTTAAGAAATACTATTTGCTGTGTTTTGTGTTGTTTTAGTATTTTTTCCGAAAAGAAAGGTCTTACGTAGCCATGTACCATTCGATTAACAGCAGCATAGTGTACATACAATATATAGCGGAAATTCCCGATGAGGCGTTTCTTTATCTCGTCAGTATAGAATTACAGACATGATGGTCACAATTAGCATTGGCTAGTGTCATTCAGATGGAGTGTTTACACTTGTTCATGATTGGGAGAGTGACCTCACTATTGGCTACTGAGAGGGAAGGTTTACACTTGTTCATGATTGGGAGAGTGACCTCACCATTGGCTACTGAGAGGGAGTGTTTGCACTTGTTCATGATTGGGAGAGTGACCTCACCATTGGCTACTGAGAGGGAGTGTTTACACTTGTTCATGATTTGGAGAGTGACCTCACCATTGGCTACTGAGAGGGAATGTTTACACTTGTTCATGGTTGGGAGGGTGACCTCACCATTGGCTACTGAGAGGGAATGTTTACACTTGTTCATGATTGGGAGAGTGACCTCACCATTGGCTACTGAGAGGGAATGTTTACACTTGTTCATGATTGGGAGAGTGACCTCACCATTGGCTACTGAGAGGGAATGTTTACACTTGTTCATGATTAGGAGAGTGACCTCACCATTGGTTACTGAGAGGGAATGTTTACACTTGTTCATGATTGGCAGATTGACCTCACCATTGGCTACTGAGAGGGAATGTTTACACTTGTTCATGATTGGGAGAGTGACCTCACCATTGGCTACTGAGAGGGAATGTTTACACTTGTTCATGATTGGGAGAGTGACCTCACCATTGGCTACTGAGAGGGAATGTTTACACTTGTTCATGATTGGGAGGGTGACCTCACTATTGGCTACTGAGAGGGAATGTTTACACTTGTTCATAATTGGGAGGGTGACCTCACCATTGGCTACTGAGAGGGAATGTTTACACTTGTTCATGATTGGGAGAGTGACCTCACCATTGGCTACTGAGAGGGAATGTTTACACTTGTTCATGATTGGGAGAGTGACCTCACCATTGGCTACTGAGAGGGAATGTTTACACTTGTTCATGATTGGGAGGGTGACCTCACCATTGGCTACTGAGAGGGAATGTTTACACTTGTTCATGATTAAGAGAGTGACCTCACTATTGGCTACTGAGAGGGAATGTTTACACTTGTTCATGATTGGGAGAGTGACCTCACCATTGGCTACTGAGAGGGAATGTTTACACTTGTTCATGATTGGGAGAGTGACCTCACTATTGGCTACTGAGAGGGAATGTTTACACTTGTTCATGATTGGGAGAGTGACCTCACCATTGGCTACTGAGAGGGAATGTTTACACTTGTTCATGATTGGGAGGGTGACCTCACTATTGGCTACTGAGGGGGAATGTTTACACTTGTTCATGATTGGGAGAGTGACCTCACTATTGGCTACTGAGAGGGAATGTTTACACTTGTACATGATTGGGAGAGTGACCTCACTATTGGCTACTGAGAGGGAGTGTTTACACTTGTTCATGATTGGGAGAGTGACCTCACTATTGGCTACTGAGAGGGAATGTTTACACTTGTACATGATTGGGAGAGTGACCTCACCATTGGCTACTGAGAGGGAATGTTTACACTTATTCATGATTGGGAGAGTGACCTCACCATTGGCTACTGAGAGGGAATGTTTACACTTGTTCATGATTGGGAGAGTGCATGACCTCACCATTGGCTACTGAGAGGGAATGTTTACACTTGTTCATGATTGGGAGAGTGACCTCACCATTGGCTACTGAGAGGGAATGTTTACACTTGCTCATGATTGGAAGAGTGACAAGAATTAGTCCCCAGGTATTTCCACATTTCTTCAAAAATGAAAATTCGCGAAAACCAATGTTATTATTGGGTATTGCCAGTTCAGTCAGAAACTAATCTATTTCTGCTGAACGGTAAATGTAAATGTATTGTCTTTCTGCTTTTCTGTATATCTTGGATAGCAGGTATTCCTGACTCAGCCAATCAGAAACGATAGCAGTGTATCGGCAAAAATCAAACATTGTTCAGGAGGACTCAGTTCTAGGCATTAGTCTAGATCATCTGCAACGCTTGCTTGTTTTCAAGACAAACGTCTAGAACAGTGCTCCTGAACAAAGTTTGATATTTACTGATACACTGGCCAAACTTCGGTGAAAAATGATAATAAAGTTATTTTATTTTTATGCGTTATTACTAAGTTGACGATTATATCTAAAAAAATTGTCAAAAGTAGGTACCGTAGTCCACGGGACTGCTCATCTTTGAGGTCTAGGTAGTCCGAGGCAATTTCTGGTGGTCTCGGACTACCGTTAGTGTCGAACACTGCTGTCATTCTGAGGGAGTGTTTACAGTTGCTTGTGGTTGGGAGGGTGACTTCACCATTAGCTACTGAGAGGGAATGTTTGCAATTGCTCATGATTTGGAGGGTGACCTCACCATTAGCTACTGAGAGGGAATGTTTACAAGTGCTCATGATTTGGAGGGTGACCTCACTATTGGCTACTGGGGGGGAATGTTTGCAATTGCTCATGATTTGGAGGGTGACCTCACCATTAGCTACTGAGAGGGAATGTTTACAAGTGCTCATGATTTGGAGAATGACCTCACCATTAGCTACTGAGAGGGAATGTTTGCAATTGCTCATGATTTGGAGGGTGACCTCACCATTGGCTACTGGGAGGGAATGTTTACAATTGCTCATGATTTGGAGGGTGACCTCACCACTGGCTACCGAGGGACAATGTTTACAATTGTCCAAAGTTATGTTGGGCCAAATCACTAACTTCTCTTTTTGGCCTTTTTGCATATGGGAGAAGAAGCCAAGACATGTAGAAGCAAAGGGTGCAGGATAAAAGACTTCTTTGCATCACATCTCATCTTTGCTTCATGTCTTCACTAGCCACCATACCGATTGGACTCAAAATGACACCCATCATGTTTGCATGAGGTGCTCTAGATTCAGAAGGAATTGGGAAGCTCTGTGCCCAGTATAATTCATGTTCAAATTCTGTTATTTCTGATTTGAAAGATTACAATACATATGTGCGCACACACACACATACACACACGTACATGACTATGAATTTCAGGTTTGAAATACAATTTGAAAATATTTTGACAGTGTAAACTGAACACTTGACCTTTATAGAGGTTTATAATTAAGGAGAGGTCATTTGTTTGTGGATCACTTGTGACACCTGCTTCCTCTTGTGGTTTACCACCACCAATTACATGTAAACCTCCGAGGTGTAGTCGAATGTAGTTCCTATAATAAAAAGTAATCCCTCCTTTTTCGATGGAAATGGGCATTATAAGTAGGGGAAAACTGCCCATTTCTATTCGATTTTGTGGTTATATGTATAAGAAGCGTATTAATAGGTTTTACTGGATCACTGATGAACATTTTCGAAATTTCGACTCTATGCATACACTTTGTGAGCAAGGAAAACAGTCGATCAATAAAAACAGCTGTACCCTTGACCTGTTTAGTAAACAAACAAGAACTTTCTTACATGTCTTGTGACCCCAAGTTTTCTGGTGATTTTTCAAGTGGAAAAATAGTTTTCTATATGAACATTACACTGCTGCATTATCCATACTTGAGTTGAATTTGCAGCAAATCATTAATATGTGACACTTTAACATTGGTGTCTATGGGGAAAATAATTGGTGCTTTCATACCTATAAGAGATGCGTGCAGTAATTAGGACTCGCTCAGATTCGTACCTAGGGACACTTTTCCGACAACAATTGGTAAAATAAGCTCAGAAATAAGTTTTCCATAGTTTATTACATAGGTTTTGAGCGTTTTTAGTCCAATTTTGTCTATAAAAGCCGTAATTTTGAGTTTAATTTTTTTTTCTTGTTTAAAATGACGTATTGGTGAAGTGTTTGCAGTTGAACTATGTCTTTTTGGTATCAACATGTAGGGTTGCATGTTTGCAACATGTTTTCATGAATTAAATTTGCATGACAACAGGTTTGGTAGGCATGAAACCACTAAATCTTTCCCCTACCCCCTAAAATAGGATACTGTGAAAAATGAAGATTTGTGTAAAAGATAAAATATTATTCCGTATCATTCAAACTCGACTTGGTAGCGTTCAGCTAGTATCAGTTCTGATTTTAGCGGTATTTTTGGCATTATTAAGCTCGTATTCGCTACTATAACCAGGTATGGTACCACCAATTGTGAAGAATTTGACTGAAAAATCAATTTTGGCATGAAAATCGACATACATTGGCCTTTTCATCGTCCTAATTGTACCTAAAATGCATATTTTATTTATGTCCATTGAAAGTTCAAAACATTTGATCTATTTGATATGGTGTATGGACAAGAAATGCCGTTTGGTATGACATTTCAGATAGTGTAAAATTAAAAAAAAAATCTCTGACTTTTGTCGATTTCAGACTATTGTCCTTGGTATTCACAAGACCATATCTCTGCAAATAATCATTCGATTTGCATGAAGTAAGTGTTTTTTTAGCTTGTTATGAAAATGACAACAAAAACTCCTCATTTAAGAAACATCTGAACATGTTTTCTCCTCTTATAGGTTTACCACCACCAATTACATGTAAACCTCCGAGGTGTAGTCGAATGTAGTTCCTATAATAAAAAGTAATCCCTCCTTTTTCGATGGAAATGGGCATTATAAGTAGGGGAAAACTGCCCATTTCTATTCGATTTTGTGGTTATATGTATAAGAAGCGTATTATTAGGTTTTACTGGATCACTGATGAACATTTTCGAAATTTCGACTCTATGCATACACTTTGTGAGCAAGGAAAACAGTCGATCAATAAAAACAGCTGTACCCTTGACCTGTTTAGTAAACAAACAAGAACTTTCTTACATGTCTTGTGACCCCAAGTTTTCTGGTGATTTTTCAAGTGGAAAAATAGTTTTCTATATGAACATTACACTGCTGCATTATCCATACTTGAGTTGAATTTGCAGCAAATCATTAATATGTGACACTTTAACATTGGTGTCTATGGGGAAAATAATTGGTGCTTTCATACCTATTGGCAATTTTGTTTTGCATTGTGATATACCACACAATTTAAATAAACAGATCAGTTTACTGAGAGTGTGGGAACCTCAAAACCTGCTCCATGTAATTATACTATTGCCAGTATTTTCCTTATTTGCTAAAGGAAAACACAGCAAGCTTGTTTAATTTATCCCTAAACACATTACAAGCAATCATCTTAACATGATGTAAAGTTAAACCTCTAAGGAAATCAAATAAACTTCTTTTCAAAATGACCAATAATTTTCGTAAAGGGAATTATCTCTTAGACAAAAGCTAAATAATTCAAATTTTACACACTTTATTATTGTTTAATGCAATAGTTTAGCATTTTGTCTGTATTAATGACTGAGGATATTTTACTTTAAGACATTTTAAATTATTTATTTTCGAGAAACTAGCTTAAGAACTAGATTTATAAGACCGTTTATTTTTAAAGTGGGTGTTGGTTAGGGTGTGTGTGGGTGGGGTGGGGTGTGTGGGGGACATTTTAATTTATGATGGCAATAGTGGAGGGACATCATTTTGTGTTAATCTAAAATGTTTTAATACAATTTATTTAAAGATGAGTTTTAAACAACTTGAATAATTTGCATTTTGCATGCCCATTAATTTTAGTCCCGTAAAATAAATCACTTAAAAGAAATGATCACAGAAATGGTTTTCACTGATTTTGAAGAAGATTTATCGCACAATTCATTTGTTTGTTTTCTATCGTTGGGAAATTCATAAGGTAATTGTATAGGCCTAAATATAAAAATAATGACCATCTCCATGCTTTATGTGAGCTTTGTTTCTCATAAATTACATATGGTAGAAAAGATTTCTCACATGTTTAATCTTCGCTGTCCAAAGTTTGGAAATGGTGGCTTTGGTATATTGGATCGCACAAGACATTCCTTGATTTTTTTTACTTGACCGCCTAAATCTATTCGGGCCATTTCCTATCACATGCCTGCATAATAGAAAATCTTCCGCCTTAAACTCTCATTATTGCCAAAGCAATGTAGGCGGTGCAATTTTCGTGCACGGGCGGGCTTCTGGGTAGAACCACTGACGTTCCGCAAGCCAGCTGGATAGCTTCCTCACATAAAGATTCCTAGGCCCCTGAGGGATCGAACCCACAGCAGCGAGAGGCAAGTGATTTCATGTCAGAGACTCTAACCACACGGCCACGGACGCCCACTTCCCTTACTAAGGAACACATGAATTAGACACTTCAGCTCTTTTTTCCGCAGTTCAAAGTCAGGAACTAATCAAGTCATTAATCCATATCATCATTAATCCATAGCGTCATTAATCCATATCATCATTAATCCATAGCATCATTAATCCATAGCGTTATTATTCCATAGCGACATTATTCCATAGCATCATTAATCCATAGCGTCATTAATCCGCGTTCCTATGATGTAACTACAAAATAACTAAAAAATAGATACCATTAATAATATTTCTCAATAAAATGCATATTAACTACAAATTAACTGTTGCTTTCATTTATCTTTTTATTAAATAAAAACTATCCTAACTCGAAATAGTGACCCATACAATTTGTATGCCTCCAAACATGCTAAAATGACATCTTCACTTATATGTGGGAAGAATTTCATTCTTAAAAGATAAAGCAGAAGTGTTGTTTTTCAGTGTACAAAACAGACTGCAGTCAGCTTTCCTTAATAACCAGCGGCTGAGTGATTTACCTTGCTTCTTTGGTAAGCTGACTGGCTACGTTAAAGGGGTTCATGCACTATTTTCAAACAAGATTTATTTAATAGGGCTCTGAAAAATTGGAAAAAAGCTGAAATAATTATCAAAATGCTATGAAAAATAAAGGAGATATGACCTATTGAAAATTTGCAAAGAACATAAATGGAGGCGGCCATCTTAGAACGATGACATTATCGTTCCATTTTACCATATACGGCATATTGACAAAACATATTTTAAAGCAAAGCAAATCACTACAAATTGATTAAAAATAAATTACAGAAAGAGCGCGATGATATCATCGTTCCAAGATGGCCGCCTTCGTTTATGTTTCTTTGCAAATGTTCAATAAGGCCATATCAAATTAATTCCCAGTTTATCATCCCCGCCCGCCCCGAATATTTTATGCCGCCCCGACAATTTTTATTTTGAAAAAAATAAAAAAATAATAATAATAATAATGTCCAGATTGTGGTGTATTGTTCTGAATGTGAAAAACCAAGAGTCCTGTATTGTAAACATGTGGTGAAAGGAAAGAAAAGAACTGATTTGCTTCAAATCTTAGCTGACCTACAATATACATGTGGTTCTGTCCTTCAAGATGTTGAAACAGAGGACAATCATATTTTACATTCGGTATTTGTTAGAAAAAATGTAACTTGTGACATGTCAGTGGAACTACCATATTTTTCTGCTGGCTTCGAATCGGTATGTTATTACTGTGGCTCGTCAGATGACCTTGTAGAACCAGATGATAATTATCCCGTATGTGAATTGAATTGAATTGAATGTTGTTTAACGGCTCATCAACACAGTATAGGTTATTTAGAGCCGCCCCAGAGAGAGGGGGAAGGATACATAGGAATCCGGGAACCTGCCCTACTCTTGTTATCGAATAGATTCCTATGGTTCTTTAACGTGCTCGGAGGATAGACCGATACACGGGACCGCCCGGTTTACGTCCCCATCCGACGGACGAGGCTAAGGCTAAGTGTCTTGCCCAAGAACACACCGACGGAACTCAGTGGCACCACGGAGGATTGAACCCGGGGCCTCCGGTTACAAATCCGCCGCGCTACCGACTGCGCCACGCCAGCGAGTTGTGCCTATCTGGCAAACAGTCATTCGTAAATGAAAGGGGAACTGTTTCAAACAAGAAAAATAAGTTATATTGAGAACTTCAACTTTTAAAACTCATATGCATGGTAGTTTATATCATTATAAATACAAATGTATGCTATAGCAGTGACAATTGGTAATAAAGAGAGTGTTCAAAACATAATACTTCTGGTTATTAATATTTTTGTGATGTTTGATGTCATCTCAGGAAAATAAAAAATAAAAAATAAAATTGCACCCCCCCGCCTCAATTTTTTCCAAAATTTGGATGATAAATTGGGAATTAATTTGATATGGCCTAAGGTCATATCTCCTTTATATTTCATGGCATTTTGATAATTCTTTCAGCTTTTTTCAAGTTTTTCAGAGCCCTTTAGCCCCGTGTGGTTCCGGGGGCCCCGTTTGGTTACGAGGCAAAGAATAGGGCCACCGCAGATCCCATTGGAGGGGAAGGCAGAGGGGTAGACCCCCCCCCCCCCCCCCCCCCCAAATTCAAGGATCATTTTAAAAAAAATTGTTCATGCTCATGCTCATTAAAGGTCTTCATCATGACCCCTGCATTGTTTCAGGTGCCATCTCGCTCATATCACTAGAGCAGTGGCAGAAAAACTATAATTTTGCTCCAGCGTAAATGGAGTGTCTACAATAGAATTTGCAGCAACTCTGCAGTTCAGGGTGAGACGGTTCTAGGCCCGTTCTCCATATATTATCTCGATATACATGGAGGATGAGCCTGGCATGTTCATTCCTGTTAGGCGCCATATAACCTTTCAATTCAGAGCCCTTTAAAATAAACCTTGGTTTGAAAATAGTGCATCAACCCCTTTAAGCAGTCACCAATACAACAACAAAGAAGAACTATAAATCACCGCCTGCTTTTAAAACTTTCCCTGTTACTCAAAAATAAAGGGAAAGACTTGATTTCAGTGCAATTAAAAATCATTAAAACTGCCTACGGTAATAATTTCAATGATAATTAACTGTACTTATGAATGATGCACGTTTCTGATGCTATTAATTCTGCTTTTAGACACATGTTCAATAAGAAAGAACACCATTTTAACATTATTTTGTCTGATGTTTCTCGTCATGTCATCAGAATATTTGCAATGGATGGGTTGGTGGGAGGGCATAAAAAGCTTCCTTTCCGTTTGCCTGTCGTCTTTTGAATGACAGAATGATGAATACCATTCTGTCAAGTCCTCGTCTTATAACAGGTGACATAACAATTATTAAAGGTACACACTCATAAATTCATATATAAGCACTTGATTTTTTTATGGATTTTAGCTCTGCTGATCAAAGAAATGTGTGTGCCTGCGTGTGTGTGTGTGTCTGTGTGAGGTTTTTATTTCCTTCCCATTTCAACCAATAGAACATTCTAAAGGTATCATAGGTACAATAGTCTACAGCAATTTTAATGACAGATAACCATTGTAAGACCATCAGCTGTTAGATTGTTCAAGAGTTGTTTCCCTTGAAGGCTGAAATATTTATTGTATCTTGTTCTGTATTTATATATATTGTTACAATATTTCCAGGTATACTCCTCAATATTTTTTATGTTAATGACTGTCATCACAGTTTAGCCACAAGCCAACTTGCCCAAGTTCACTTTGTTGTTGTAGCAGATGCAAAGTTCACTTTGTTGTTGTAGCAGACGCAAAGTTCACTTTGTTGTAGCAGACGCAAAGTTCTCTTTGTTGTTGTAGCAGTTAAGTTCCATTAAGTAATGTAGAAGGCCCGTGTATTAAAGCTAATTTTAATTATTTCTAGCTCAACTGGCGGCAGGCCAGCAGACCAGCAGAACTTTTGGAATGCTGAGTTACGTCCATCGTCTGTCGTTAACTTTTGCCTTGTTAAGACAATAGAGCCTTCATTTTTCATCAGATCTTAACCTAACCTTACCAGATTGTTAATATTAATGAAAGCTCAGACAAGTTCGAAAACCAGCCAGGTGGGAACAGTAACAGCAGAGTTATGGCCCTTGAGTTAGTTAAAAATCCTATGTTTTGCCTTCAGGGATAGGGACTTCATTTTTCATCTGATTTTACCAGATTATTAATATCAATGAAAGCTCGAACAAGTTCGAAAAAAAGCCAGATCGGGACAGTTACAACAGACTTATTGCCCTTGATTAGTTAAAAATACTATATTTTGCCTCGTTAAGACTATAGGGCATTCATTTTTCATCCGATCTTTACCAGATTGTTAATATCAATGAAAGCTCAGACAAGTTCGAAAACCATCCAGATTGGGCCGGTCAGATTGGAGTTATGGATCTTGATTTAGTTAAAAATGCTATGTTTAACTTTACCAGATTATTAATATCAATGAAAGCTTGGACAAGGTTGAAAACCAGCCAGATCAGACCAGTAACAGCGGAGGTATGGCCCTTGATTTAGTTAAAAATGCTATATTTTGCCTTGTTAAGACGATATAGGGCCTTCATTTTTTATCTGATTTTTGCCTTGTTAAGACGATAGGGCCTTCTTTTTTGATCCAATCTTTACCAAACTTTACCAGATTGTTAATATCAACGAAAGTACAGACAAGTTCGAAAACCAGCCAGTAACAGCGGAGTTTAGTTAAAAATGTGCTATATTTTGCCTCGTTAAGACGATAGTGCATTCATTTTTCATTAAATCTTTACCTAACTTGACCAAAATGTTAATATCAATGAAAGCTGCAACAAGTTCAAAAACCAGCCAGATCAGACTAGTAACAGTGGAGTTATGGCCCTTGATTTAGGTAAAAATGCTATATTTTGCCTTATTAAGATGATGGGGTTTTTATTTGGTCGGATTTTAATGAAACTTTGCAGGGATGATCAGTACCAAGCCTAATTATGCATGTCATATTATTTCAGTTGAAAATCTTTAAAAGTTTTGATATACAATCATTATCCAGACTAGTCTCTTCTGAACTCTTGGCCGAATTTCAACGCATTTTGGCGGGCATGATGAGTACCGAGCCTAGTTGCGCATATCATCGCCGTGTTCCGGTTGAATGATTTTTGGCAGAGTTAATTTAAAGGTATTAATTAATACACTAACTTTGTACAGACTAGTTCTCTAGAACGCCTGGCTGGATTTCAATGAAACTTGGCAGGGATGATCAGTACCAAGCAGTGTATTAGGCAGAAATTCAAGAACTGGGTGTGCAAATATGGAAACAGGGTGTGCAAAATAAGTTGCTAACACGCGTTACGCGCCAATTCGCGAAAAGTGAGTGTCTCTGGGGTAAATATTTTTTACAGATAAAGGTGAAAAAATACATTTTAGGTCATATTTCTTCTATAAATGTATACAAAACATAACAATATTGAAAAAGTAAGAGTTTGGAAGTGTTGTTGAGCAAAAAAAAACACCCACTCTCTCAAATATTGGCCGCGATTTTTCAAAAACGGCCGTGCAAAAGACGGCTGCACGGTTGGCTGGCTAATACACTGGTACCAAGCCTAGTTGCACATTTTTGTTGAATGATTTATATACAAACTTTGTCCGGACTAGTTTTCATGAACTCCTGGTAGGATTTCAGTGAAACTTGGCAGGAATGATCAGTACCGAGCCAAGTTACGCATATTGTTGTCGTGTTCCCCATCAAATATTCCATATAGCCAGTAGAGCGATACAGGCCCTCTTATCTTCCTTTTGAATAATATATGGTAAATCATTGATAAAAATGTAAGAATTGTTATATTAGTTTTAGGCATGATTATAGATTTGTTGTATATATACTGTATATATACTGTTTGTTTCAAGTCTAAAAATGGCAAAGAAGTCATAATTTATTTTTTTATATGTGTTTCTCCATGCATGCAGCTCAACAAATAGAAAGGGTGTACAGGTCAGTAGGTAGGTTCTAAAAAATAAGAAACTAAAAGAACAGAAGAAGCTGAATTTCAAGTCGAAAAATTTGGAAAAAATACAACAAAAACACTCTCAAAAGAACTTCGAGAATCCCTTAAAAAAGGTTCATGATACATGTACATCAGATGGTCTTGATGATATCCATTATCAATTATTAAAAACATTTACCTGAAACCATGTCTCTCTACACTTCTTGATATATTTAATAAGGTTTGGGTGACACGAAACTTCCCCAATTACTTGGCGGGAAGCAATCGTTATTCCAGTCCCCAAACCTGGAAAGGGATCCTACGGACCCAATAAATTATCGCCCCTATTTCTTTAACGAGTTGCATTGCAACCAGTTGCCATTGCAAAACCATGGAACGAATGATTAATGAGACTAGTTTGGTACCTGGAATCCAAGCAAACTGATATCAAAGTGGATTCCGGCGCCAAACGAAGCACAATTAACAGACAATCTCATTTCGATTTGAATCATTTATTAGGGAAGCTTTCATAAAGAAAGAACATCTAGAGTAGTCGCTATATTTTTTGACTTATGATAACCGCATGGAAGTACGGTATTATGAATGATCTTTATGACCTTGGTCTTAGAGGCCGATTACCAATTTTTATAGAGAATTTCTTTGATGATAGACAGTTTCTTGTCTGAATGGGTTCAACACCCTCTCTGACATTCATGAACAGGAGATGGGTGTGCCACAGGGCAGCATACTCTCTGTCACCCTTTTGATATTAAAAATTAACAGTATAGTTAAAAGCATCAATCCCGGTGTGGATTGTTCTCTATATATTGAACAACTTTGTTATATGTTGTTCGTGCAAAAAACATGAACCACTATTGAGAGACAATTACAGCAATGTCTCAATAAAACTTCAGGCCTGGTCTGATGAAAATGGTTTTAAATTTTCTAAATCTTGAACTAATTGTATGCACTTTTGTCAACTACGTAAACATCATGAAGACCCTCATACTAACACTAGAGGGTCGCCAATACCAGTACTGGATGAGACTAAATTCTTTGGTCTTATTTTTGACCATGAATTAACATTTATACCAATTTACTTAAAGTTATTTCAAACTCTAATTGGAGCAGATCGAAAAGTACTTTTACAATTTTATAGATCTCTTACCAGATCCAAACTGGACTACGGCTCAATAGGATACGGATCGACTCGCAAATCATACTTGCATATGCTCGATCCTATACATAATCAAAGGATTACGACTCGCCTTAGGTGCCTTTCGTACATCATCAGCCAAAAGTCTGTATGTTGAAGCTAATTCACCATCACTGTCTCATAGATGGGACAAATTAGCCCTTCAATATGTCATTAAATTACAACCTAACCCTTCAAACCCAACTTTCGATACCGTTTTTAACCCTAATTATCAACCTCTTTTTGATCGAAAACCGAAGGCCATTCGACCATTTGGTCTTCGTATTAAACCAAAATTAAGAGACATTGAAATCAACCTAAATTTGATCGCCAAGTACAAAGTACCGACAAATTCCACCGTGGATAATAGTATCAAATCCAGTACAGATCCTACTATCTTTCAAAGCAAATTTAATGAAATTAAATCGAAATACAGTAACTTTCATCAACATATATACACATATGGTTCTAAAGATGGAGGTAAGGTAGCTTCAGCAGCTGTTGTTCACAAACACAACATAAAAAGTCGACTGCCTGCTTTTCAGCTGTACTTAAGGCAATTGAACTTGCCTTAAATTATATTCAGGATTTTGATGATGACCATTTTTGATGATGACCATTTTGTAATCTTTTCTGATTCCCTTTCATCTCTTCAAGCACTGGGTAATATGTAACATGATAACCCAGTTGTGCTTCAACTTTTAAAAAAGTGCAATTCGCTTATAGTTCAGTTGATAATGTTATTATTTTCTGCTGGCTTCCAAGCCATGTAGGCATACGTGGTAATGATAGAGCTGATAGTGCTGCTAAGGCAGCATTAGATTTACATATATCTAATGCCAAATTACCTTATACTGATTTTAAAAGTTGTATTAACACATGATTTCGTAACTCTTGGCAATCCGCTTTGGATTTGTCTGTGAACAATAAACTTCATTCAGTTAAACCGTTCCTTGGGGAATGGCTTCCTCTAGTGGACCCATTCGTCGAGAAGAAGTTGTTCTAGCCCGGTGCAGGATGGGGCATACACGTTATACTTATCCATACTTATTACAAGGTGAGAAATTACCAGAATGTATACCCTGTTTTGCACTGTTAACGGTCAAACATATCTTATTGGAATGTGTAGACTTGTGATCCTATGCGGCAAAGATAATACAATGTTAATCCTATGAAAGAGTTATTTTATACTATAGATTTTAGTCTTGTTTTAGATTTCTTGAAAGAAATCTGACTTTATAAATCTTATAATATGTTCTTTAGAGCACCCTTAAAATGTGTTTGTTTGTAGTTTCCGACCCATGGCATTTAGTGGGATTTTTTTTTTATCTGTGAATAATTAAATAATAAAAATAATTCAATAATAAGACATTGTAAACCCTTATTGTGACCTTTATTCATACTAAAAACATTAACTTTTTATGAACAAAACACCAAGCATCATTAAGAATCAATGGCATTCTAAGCCTGGTTACAACATTAAACTGAAATGTCAATTGATAGAGCTAAAAAAACACTTGTTTTTTAGCTCTACTGATCAGAGATCAGCAGAGCTTATGCCGTGGTGCGGCGTCCGTCCGTCTGTCCGTAAACTTTTATTTGTAGCGACAACTCCTCTGAAACTACTGGATGGATATTCATGAAACTTTACAGAAAGGTTGCCCATAAAGTCTAGTTGATCCTAGCAAAAATTCATGTTGATGTGAAATCCAAGATGGCCACCAAAGCTAAAAATAGAGTTTTAAAATTCAAGTTTGTAGCGACTACTTCTTGAAAACTATAAGTGATATTGATATGGGACTTTTTCTAAAATGATCAGCATGACATGATGTTGATCCTAGTCAAAAATCGTTTTGATTCAACGTTAAACATGGCTGCCAGCGGCCATCTTTGTTTACATAGAGTTATATAGTAAAAACTTGTAGCGACTACTCCTCTGAAACTACTTGGCGGATTGTCATGAAACTTTACAGGAATGTTGCTCTTGATGTCTAATTGATCCTAGAAAAATTTCAGGTCGGCAGGAAATTCAAGATGGCCGTCACAGCTAAAAATAGGTTTTTAAAAAATAAGTTTGTAGCGACTACTTCTTGAAAACTATAAGTGATATTGATATTGGACTTTTTCTAAAATGATCAGCATGACATGATGTAGATCCTTGTGGAAAATTATTTTGATTCAACGTTAAACATGGCTGCCAGTGGCCATCTTTGGTTACATAGAGTTATATAGTAAAAACTTGTAGCGACTACTCCTCTGAAACTACTTGACGGATGTTCATGAAACTTCACAGGAATGTTGCTCTTGATGTCTAGTAGATCCTAGAAAAAGTTCAGGTCGGCCGGAAATTCAAGATGGCCGCCACAGCTAAAAATAGATTTAAAATAAATAAGTTTGTAGCGACTACTTCTTCAAAACAATAAGAGATATTGATATGGGACTTTTTCTAAAATGATCAGTATGACATGATGTGGGTCCTTGTCGAAAATCGTTTTGATTTGACGTTAAACATGGCTGCCAGCGGCCATCTTTGTTTACATAGAGTTATATAATGAAAACTTGTAGCGACTACTTCTCTGAAACTACTTGACGGATTTTCATGAAACTTCACAGGAATGTTGCTCTTAATGTCTAATTGATCCTAGCAAAATTTCAGGTCGGCCGGAAATTCAAGATGGCCGCCACGGTTAAAAATAGATTTCAAAAAACAAGTCTGTAGCGACTACTTCCTGAAATCAAAATCAATCGGTAGAGCTTCAAGGTCATTGACCTCTTGTTTTATATTAAAATTGTGTATTTATAATTTGTTCAATTTTTTCAGTAATTGCCTTCTTGGTCGACATGTGCTATTAAACTTTATGAATCTAAACAGAGGTGTTTCACCTTTGTATGGAGGGGCGTCCGTGGCCGAGTGGTTAACGTTTCTGACTTGAAATCACTCGCCCCTCACCGCTGTAGGTTCGATCCCTCAGGGGCCTAGGAATCTTTATGTGAGGAAGCTATCCAGCTGGCTTGCGGAACGTCGGTGGTTCTACCTAGGTGCCCGCCCGTGCACGAAAATTGCCCGGAGGAGCACCTGGGGTCTTCCTCCACCAATGGAAGCTGGCAAGTCGCCATATGACCTTAGCTGTTGGTGCGACTATAAAATCCAATTCAATTCAATTCACCTTTGTATAAAAGAACATTTTACTCCCCAAATTTTAATAGTGGTTACCTTTATCTTATTACAGAAAAATTGGGCACAGATTCCCCTCAAAATAAGTGTGTTTCACATTTCAGTATTAATATTAAGGTAAAAAAAGGAGGGATAAGACAGAAATAAAAGAGGCTAGGCAAGATATTTCACTTATCCTAATGAAATTCCAACTATTTCGTTGAGATAGATATGTTTTTATAAAATCACCTCCCTCTCAGTGGTGACAGTACAAACCTATAAATCTAGGGCCTTTTGCTTGTTTCGTTTGCGGACATTTCCTGCACAATTGTGCAGCCCCCATCAAAACATCAAATGCATTTGAAGTTGATGTTGATGCCATCGATCCCTGGGTCTTTGTTCATACTGATTTCACATTTTTATGCCCCCTTAACCCTTAAAGGGTTTCGGGGGCACCATCTATCCGTCCGTCAGTCCACAGTCTGTGTCCGGACCGTAACGTCACAACCCCTGCAGGGATTTTTAAATAACTTGGCACAAGTGATCACCATAACAAGACGATGTGTCGCGCGCAAAACCCAGGTCCGTACCTCAAAGGTCAAGGTCACACTTGCAGTTCATAGGTCAAATGTTCCGTCCATCCGTCAATCCGCAGTTCGTGTCCAGACCATAACATCACAACCCCTGCAGGGATTTTTGAATAACTTGGCACGAGTGATCACCATAACAAGACGATGTGTCGCGCGCAAAACCCAGGTCCGTACCTCAAACGTCAAGGTCACACTTGCAGTTCATAGGTCAAAAACAGGTATGCATTTTCGTGTCCGGACCGTAACGTCACAACCCCTGCAGGGATTTTTAAATAACTTGGCCCAAATGATCACCATAACAAGATGATGTGTCGCGCGTAAAACCCAGGTCCGTACCGCAAAGGTCAAGGTACCGGACGGCAACGTCCCAAGCTTTCAGGGACTTTTAAATAACTTGGCACAAGTTATCACCATAACAAGACGATGTGTCGCGCGTAAAACCCAGATCCGTACCTCAAAGGTAAAGGTCACACTTGCAGTTCATAGGTCAAAAACAGGTAAGCAATTTCGTATCCGGACCGTTACGTCACAACCCATGCAGAGATTTTTAAATAACTTGGCACAAGTGATCACCATAACAAGACGATGTGTGGCGCGCAAAACCCAGGTCGTACCTCAAAGGTCAAGGTCACACTTGCTGTTCATTAAGCAATTTCGTGTCCAAACCGTAACATCACAACCCATGCAGGGATTTTTAAATAACTTGGCACAACTGATCACCATAACAAGACGATGTGTCGCGTGCAAAACCCAAGTCCGTATCTCAAAGGTCAAGGTCACACTTGCAGTTCATAGTCAAAAACAGTTATGTAATTTCGTGTCCGGACCGTAACGTCACAACCCCTGCAGGGATTTTTAAATAAAACTTGGCAAAAGTGATCACCGTAACAAGACGATGTGTCGCGCACAAAACCCAGGTCCGTACCTCAAAGGTCAAGGTCACACTTCCAGTTCATAGGTAAAAAACAGGTAAGCAATTTCGTGTCCGGACCGTAATGTCCCAAGCCTGCAGGGATTTTTAAATAACTTGGCACAAGTGATCACCATAACAAGATGATGTGTCGCATGCAAAACCCAGGTCCGTACCTCAAAGGTCAAGGTCACACTTGCAGTTCATAAGTCAAAAACAGGTAAGCAATTTCGTGTCCGGACCGTAACTACACAACCCATGAGGGATTTTTAAATAACTTGGCACAACTGATCACCATAACAAGACGATGTGTCACGCGCAAAACCCAGGTCTTCAAGGTCAAGGTCACACTTGGAGGTCAAAAGTCAAATCGTGTCCAGTGAATAACTGGCATTCATGGACGGATTTTCAAATAACTTGGCACAACTGCTCACCACATCAAGACGATGTGTCGTGCACAAAATTCAGGTCTGTGGCCACAAGGTCAAGGTCACCGTTAGTGGTCAAAGGTCAAATCATGCAATAACTTTTGCATGCCTGGACGGATTTTCAAATAACTTCGCACAAGTGCTCACCACAACTAAACGACGTGTCGCGCACAAAATCCAGGTCCGTGGCTCCAAGGTCAAGGTCATACTTAGAGGTCAAAGGTCACTTCGGGGGCATTTGTCACTTACAGTGATATTTCTTGTTTATTTTAAACGTCGCATACTTTAAGGTACTGTCAAATTGTGTATCAGTGTCTATAGATTCGTATAAGTCATGGTGGAAAACTTCACTCCCATGAAGCTTGCGCAACAGAGAGACTTAGACCGTTCTGTTTTCAACTCTTTTATTTCAGCTAAAAGTTCATTAACTACATCTTCCCAAATGCATTCGCGATCAAAACCATACTGTCTATTCTTCATAACTTCTTTTTCTTCATCTGTGAAAGAATAAATAACATTACTGCACAAAACAATGTCCTCTTTCGATCTTTTAGCAGTAGCCATTTCACGCTGCATTGTTATCACGTAGACTCTTGCAATTACAAAGTAACAGAATGATATGAAATAACCAAAAATGACCCAAATTGAAAAAAAGAAGAAAAATACAAAGCCTAAACAGTGCTTACAGAAAATTATTTTAAGAAACAGGCCCAGGGCTTGTTGCTTCTGAAAATGGACAGGTCCTGATTTGAAATGGACAGGCCCTGATTTAAAATGGAAAGGTCCAATATTTTTTTCTTATTGGAAATGTGTCTTTATTCAATTTTATAGCACACATTTGTTACGTATGTATTAATCAAACTCAGAACCTCCTCTGACTATATTTTTCCTTTTTCCGCCACTTTATGCTCCCTAGTCAGCGGACTTATTTACCACGTGACTTTGTTTAAAATACATTAGAATAGAATACTAGTTTACATAGTAATTTATAACAGATGCAAAGGAGAGTACTAACACTTTTTGCCAAACGATAATAATCAGAGCCGACTTGGTGAAACTGGAGCTGAACTTGGAGCCAAATTTTTAATCATGTTTTATTGGACTATCAGGGCCTAGACTAGAATTCATTTAAAAGTAGGATTCCAGCTAGGAACTCCTTTACACCTTAAATAATGAATAGAAATATACTTTATATCTGTATTTATACATATATCTATTTTTCTATCTATTTTTTTCTATCTATTTTTCTTTCAACCAACATGTATTTGTAAAGGACAGTTTTTCTGGGAGTATTTTGTCTTGAGGAACATGAGATCAATTTATTTTTTTAGACAGGCCCAATGGGCTCCTCGTCTGCAAAATGAGACAGGCCCGGAATGGATTTCGAGGAGTCCAGGGCGTCGGGCTATCCTACTTTTCGAGCACTGCTAAACATTTGTTTGAGTCAGCGGGAAAGTCGTGGATCGGGCGGAAACTGCAAACAAACAATAACTTTTAGTTACTACTTCATTTCTTTATCTTTCATCAGTTTTGGTGCACAATATGACCAATTTATGTGTCGACGTGCCGTAAAACACCATTCATTCATTGAATGGTGTTTTACATCATTTTAGCACATTTTAGACCATATATGATGGTCATTTTTTTTTGGTAGAGGCAGACTCCCCAGATGCGACCTATTGTCACAGATAGGCCTTATTATTGCCATATTTTGTTCAAATGGTGTTTTACGTCATTTTTAGCCCATTTGAGACCAAATATGACGGTTGTTTTCACCCCCTATAATCACAGATAGGCCTAAATAAAATTTATATATATTTTTTAGTTTTAAAAAAAAAGGTGTTGGTGTTGAACTAGCAGGAACGCGCCTGTTTTGCATAACCACTTACATAATATTGTGGTGAATAGTTCTGAGAAACTCGTGGGAATATTTCGCCCCCTTAATGCAAAAAGGAGTCAAGTGACATTTTCACATATTTTGACAATTTTAGATTTCCTGAAGGTTTTCGACCATATCTAACTACCCTAAAAATATCTAGGTTATATTTGCATGGATTCATATTGAAAACGATTAGTGCTAATTGGAGTCAAGTGTATTTTCAACAATGTAGTTATGCAAAAAGGAGTCATGTGCTATACCTAATACGCAAAAAGGAGCCATGTGACAAATGACTCCTTTTTGCATTGACTGTTAGAATATGATTGTAAACCAAATGTTATTGCAAAAAGGATTCAAGTGCATCTTTTCATTCATTAAATGTCAATTAAAATTCAATTTATAACAATTTAGTGCCCCTTGTGTTGTTTTTCCACATTTATGTTATGCAAACATTCCTGAAAAGTTTACATCAAACAAAGCAGATTGCTAATTATTAGTGATGACAAGGGGCTTAGGGACCGACCATTTTGATCTCTGGGGGGGGGCCTGGGATTTTCCTTTGAGCCGAAATTATTTTTTTTCATTTCTTGAAAGCCGGGATTTTTTCGCCTAATACACTGGCCAGATTATTTTTTTTCGTGAACTTGAAAGCCAGAATATTTTTTTTTTTAAGTTTTACTATTCGTAGAATAAGAAGAGCTGTTGTAGATCTACTCAACGTCTGCGTCCACGGGTTGGTTTTCAGTTGTTAGCCAAGTCCTGTTATTTCAGCAACCACTGGTCAGTGAAACTTGAAATATGTCATCAGTACCATCAAGGACACTGGCATTTAAGCAAAAGCATGTTTTTTTATTACTTTGAATTTCTGGTTAAAGTTCTTTTTTGACAAAGTCCATTTATTTTAACAAAGTCGTACATCAAAACTTCAGTAAAGCTTGGAATATCAAGGGCACTAGTAGACACATGTTCCATATTATTTAAGCAAAGTTATGTTTTTCTGTTCGACTTCAAAATGCTGGTTAAAGTTTTTAGGCAAGTCCTTTATTTCAATAGGTGATTGTTAATTATTAATACAATTTCAGTAAAGCGTGAATGCTAGCAGACACATGTTCCATAACTCTGTATTGCATTTTAGCAAAATTGTGGCTCTTTTTCTCGATAAATATTTTCTGTATTGTATTTTAGAAAATGTGTAGCCTATAATTTTCGACTTAGAATTGGTTTTATTTTATTTGTTGGCAAGTCCATTTATTTCAATACCCACTAGCCATATATCTCAGCCAAAGGAGCTTGACAAGTGTCATCACTTACAGACACAATCATGTTTCATAACTTTTTATTTCATTTTAGCCAGATGATATTTTCTTTTTCAACTTAGAGTTTCAGTTAAAGATTTTTAAGCAGCTTCATATATTTCAATAAAACCACTGCATACATCCAATAACAATGGCAAGCCTGTATATATCATTAGCCACATAAACCCCACACCTTCCCCAGATTGACAAATATTTATTCTATTCTTCAGTTACCATGTCTGCATCCATCCTGTTCTCTTCCATCCACTTCCCAACACCCCCATCTCCAATGAAAATATTGTATTATTTCTGTGTTTTTTTCCCTATTCAGTAACACTTCACTTCCCCTCCCCACCTGGCCTCTTCAAGTTCATATTCTTCCTGTCTTGCTTTGATATTTGGTATATATGTTCATTGACCACCCCCACCCCGCACCCCTACTCCCTACCTCAGTCGCCACCACCTATTAACCTTCACAATTAAGACTTGGTTGGTGAGACAGAAGTGTTAGTGACCTTGTTTAAAATTGACCTTAAATAGTGGAGAATGCTGTCCTTTCGACAGCTCTTTTGTTTTTGTTTAATATGGATCTTTCCATATATTTGGTGGATAGAACTTTATGTGCTGGTGTTAATATTTAGTTATGCTTGTTCTTGTCTGCTTTCTATGTGAGCCCCTTTTGCTCTTCTGAATTATGAATTGATTGGATGTTTTGTTTGATAGGGGATCGTTTTGTAATGGGCAATGACTACCATGTTCCATACCATTCTTATTAACACTGGCTTTGTCTGTAACCTGGCATTGCATGTGGCTTAAGCTCTTCTTAAGTCCATTTACTTGTTGATGATATTCACAAAATCCATCGCATAAGTACCAGGACCCTTGTATTGTAATACTATCATGACCACTGCATACTACATTGATTACTAACATGCCCAAAGTATATCCCATCTATAACTGTCATGGCTACTCTTTACCTCATTTTCTACTACCATGACCACTGTATATTGCAAGTATTACTATCATGACCACTGTATATCACATTTAGTACTACCATGACTACTGAAAGAACCATCCGCCAAAAAATGTTTTCTATGTGCTGAGAATAGTTATTTTGAACAGAGAGAAGTGACCATGTATTTCAAAGGAAAATTTAGCAGAAGCAAATATCTTTTTCAAACATATTTTTCAGTATAATAAAATAAATAGCCTTAGAAGGTTGACAAATGTTCACTGTCACCCTCACAGGATTGCAATATTTACATACTACCATGACCAATGTATATCACATTTAGGCCATTATTTTTTATTATTTTTAAGAACCATCAAGACTGAGAATAGCTGTAGGAGGAAGGGGAAAATTCCCTAAGGAAAAATAAAAAAAACTAATTTCGTTTTGTCGTAGGAGGGTTCGTAAAACAAATTATCAAAAAATAATGGCCTTATAACAACCATGACTTATGTATACCACATTAATTATAACCATGAATATCATGTTCATTACTACCATAATCAGTGTATACCAAATTACTACCATGATCACTTTATAACACTTTATACAACAAATTTGCTGCCACCATTGCCAGTGTATACTACAGTATAACATTTATAACTGCCATGACTAATGTATACCACATGTATTACTACCATGATATATGCACATCACATTTATTACAACCATGAATACAATCACTGTCTTCTACAACTCATTTCAACTTGAGATTTCAATAAACTTCTGAGCAGAAGTTGTGGATGTAGCCAGATTGTGGTTAAACATATCCATGTTGAATCCAGTGGCTGATGAAGTAGATCTACATTTATCTTATTGACTGTAGAGGGAGCCAGATTTTTTTCCTCTATTTGGACTCAGAGCCAGATTATTTTTTTCCAACAATTTGAGGGACTGTTTATTTTTTTTCCTTCAAGTCAGAGCCAGGATATTTTTTTTCAGCAATTCAAGGGCCAGAATATTTTTTCAAAAAAAATCCCAGGCCCCCCCCAGAAATCAAAATGGTCGGTACCTTATCAGATTACGGATAGTGTTTGCAGTAATTAGTCCTGGAATTTATATATGTGAAGAGAACACCAGTTGTTGGATTTTTTAAAGTTTGGCCAAGATGGATATGGATGAATATAAGGTAAATTTAATTACTTTTTATCATAAATGTATGCTTTAAAGTTTATTGAGCATTTAATTGATTGGTATATTTAGCTTGGCAGTGTTGTATTGGTTGATAGTAACTAAATAAAATGTCGTACTACTTGAATTGCTTGTACAGCATGTACAGTGTGTTCGAAATATGATTTCCTTGTTCAATTACAGATTGACCTGTGGTCAGATGAGAAATTGTATGAACAAATATGCAATGAAACATCAGAAAATGGGATGAAAATTGTATTATTTTGCTAGATATTATTATGTATGCATAATAATTATGCAGTTATTTTCATGGTTGGATATACTACCGTCCAGGTGCAATTGAAGAAATAACCATTGCACTTTGACTATTACTTTATTATTATTTCTTCTAGAACGTACCTTCAAAATTTTAATATGCAAAATAAATCTTTATAACATAATTATCATGATTATACTGTATGTATATTCGTCTGTCAATGTACATAATTATCATTAATTACAATTTAATAAACTTGTTTTAGTGCAAATCCGGGCAGCAGAGACGGAACGGCAATCTCCTGAGATATACACTGCAGTGCGCATAGACATTGCTGACAAATCTATCCCACAGACTCACCCAGTAACTGAGGAAAAATCAGATTCGGATTCTGAAGACAATATTCCTTTGGCGAAACTTGTTCAACAGTCTCTTGTAACCAAACGATTGCCTGTCAAAAGGAAGCTTATTCCAGCAGAGAGAGATAGTTATGAAGACAATGTGTCTGATGATAGTAAGAACATTTGCACATACAAACAGTCAACAAGTGAAATATCTGATGATGATCTGACGAGTCCAAACTTTAAAAGAAGAAAAGTACGCCGGAAGAGAGCAAATGGCACAAAACAAAATGAATGTAAGAAAAAACAAAAACGCGCCAACTTTAAAAGAACTCTTTTAGAAAAAATCTGATGGACAAGGTAAACAAAACTGTTATACAAATATTACAGGAAAGAATAAAGCTTCTGAAAGCAAAGCGAACAAAGCAATCTGTCTCTAAAAAGTTGACAGGCATGTCAAAAGCGAAACAGCAGAAAAATGCATGGTGTTCAAATGATGATAGCTAAGTGTCATAAGAAAAGACTGGATAATTTACTCGCAAGCAACGATCTCAAGCGAGTACCTGTGACATCAGAAGGCAATTGCTCCTTCTCTGCAGTTTGTCAAACGCAAAGCCTTGCTGGATGCAAACAATTGTGTGCGGATGATATGCAATCTTAAATATGCCAATATCTTCTACAAGAGAAAGACAAGTATTCAGAATTTTTCACAAATATGGATGTCTTCGAGAATGAAGTTGATAGTTTAAGAAGCAGTGGAAGATGGAATTCTGTAGCAGCGGACTGCCTACCCTTAGCGGTTGCAGATAAATAAAATGTTGCTAATTTTCTCTAGTGAAATGAATACACCAGTCTATGATATCCGGCCAACAGACGCAGCAATAGCGCCAACACAAATGATTAATACAGCACATTTAGCAGTGAGAAATGAAGAACACTATGATGCTACAATATCAAAGACGAAAATGAACACAAACATCCAAGTGTCTTCACCAAATACACAGTCGAATGGACCAGCTGCATCACCCGGGAATCGCAAATCGCGACACCAGAAAAACAGCATGATCGAACGACAGATGCGTGTAAGCCACACAAACGAGCAGATTATAAAAGTCCTCATAAGAAAGTAAGAAGTCGCAAGAAAATGAGAAATGAAATGAAGCGGATAAGAAATGTACCAAAAAATGCAAGATGTGGAGGAAAGGAGTACATATCTGTCAAAGGTACGCCAATTCTAAATAAAAATGTGCACCCACAAGATTGCTCACGTTGTCGCTACAAATTCAATGAACATTTTTCTGAAGATGACAGAAACCAGATATTCAACTGTTACTACGGACTTGGTTCATATGAAATGCAAAGACAATTTATCTGTGACATGATAATAAAACAAGACATTGGAAGGAAAGGAAAGGGCAAGAAAACAAAGGCGCTGCAATACTTCTTACAGAGCGGACAGAACAAGAGAGAAATAATTTGTAGAATTTTTTTCAAGAAAACACTTGCTATTAGTAACAAACTGATATCATACACGATGGAAAGAAAGCGCCATGGAGTTTTTGACGGAAAAGACATGTGAGGTTGTACACCATCGGCAAATAAAATAAGTGATGGATCATGCAATGTTCAGTAATGACCACATCAATTCATTTCCAAAGATGGAGTCTCTTTACTCCAGAAAAACATCTAAAAGACATTAACTTTCTCATGATCTTAAGATAAAGAACATGTGGGAATTGTATAAAGATGAATGCAGCAAGCAAAACATCCAACCAGTGAGCGAGGCAAAGTACAGGAAAGTGTTTTGTGAGCAACACAATCTGTAATTTTTTAAGCCCAAAAAGGATCAGTGTTCATTGTGCGCACGTTATAAGATAGAAAATTCCATTAGTGACGAATTGCAAGAGGAGTATAATCATCACCAAAACGAGTATGATAATGGACCTTTGGAAACGGCCGAGCACGACACATAAGAAATATTGCAGTCTCGGTTTGATTGAGACTGTTCATGAGCGGTAGTGAAATATGCTACCTACCGCTCACGCCCTCTAGCCCCGGGTTGAGCAGAACTCAATTTTCATAAAATCAATAGTACAAAATGTTAACCATCCCGAAGATGGCATGCATATGGCGGTGGACATTGAGTGTACTTCTTCCCCATGTCGTACGGCGTATGGTCCCAGTATCTAATAAAATTAAATGCCCCGAAGAGCGAAATAAACATAATGGAATTTAGTTGGGAGCAGCGGTTATGAAGCCTGCGTTTCAAAAAGCAGACAACATATCCTATGAGTGGTTAAACAATACCCAGAGCCTTTTATCGGCCGGAGTTGTGAAACAACCGATTCAAAAATTAAGTAAGAAAACAAAAGAAATTGAAAATGTACCACCGATAACTAAATATAAGTATCGGGCTTAGCGATCTCCAAAGATCGAATGAATAACAGTACTGATTGCAAGCGCGGGGAGACGTTTTACTGCCGCCACACTGCACAAGCAAGTCCGGAAAAAAACAAGCAAGAGAAAAAAAGGAGAATGATAAATCCAAGGCTAAACAAGACAATAGCCTGTACGTTGCTACTTTTGACATGCAGACAGTATTAACTACTCCCTGTTCACTAATTGGATTTGTTTATTGTACTATTCCAGAAAACTCTGCTGCTATAATCTGGCAATATATTCTTTAGCAAATGGGCAAGGGGTTTGCCATCTTTGGGACGAAACTCAGGGTAATAGAGGATCCAGTGAAATAGCTGCATGTTTATTAAAAAATACAGAATCGGTGTGTTCATCAAATTCATTGATTAAAGAGATCACATATTATTCAGACACATGTGGCAGTCAAAATCGAAACCAATTTGGTGTTGCCTCGTATGTGTATGCCCTTAACAAACTGCCACAACTGCAGATACTTTATCACAAGTTCCTGCAGTCTGGCCATTCCCAGTGTCCATGGAGCAATTGAAGTGGCAAAAAAGAACAAATTTATCCCTCACAATGGAGTACTTTTGTCTGCCTTGCAAGAAAATCAAAGCCGTATATAGCAGTTCCATTGAAGTACGATCAGGTTATTGACTTTAAATCTTTTGTGAAGAACTGCTAACTGAATTTCAAGTCCCCACCAACCGGAATAAAAATCAATTGGCTAAATATACGTTGGATCCAGGCACGACGTGATCATCCAAAATCACTGTTTGTAAACTACACGTTTGACCCCAACTTCTTCATAGAAATTGAAATCCAGTCAAAAGGATTACGAAGAAGAGGTCACCAAGTTAGATGGCCAGAGAAAGATTCGGACATTGGGTTTTGCTATGAATCGAAACAACCGATCTCAGTCAAGAAGAAACAAGACCTGGTTGGTTTGTGTGAACGGGGGATTATCCCAGAAGACTTTCACCAATAATATGAAATGATAGTAACAGGAATCCTGGCCCATCTGTTGATGAAGAAACAGATGAGGAATACACATAATAACTCCTACTGGCAGTTGATTACTTTATATATAACATTTAAACAGCAGATCAGGACACAAAAACACTGAACAACAATAACCTCGGAATGTATGAACACATTGTTCGTTTTTATTATAATAAAAAAAATGACTATAAACCCTTATCATGCTTGTGAAGAACTGTAATCATTATATATTTCATTAAATACAGCTATACAACTCATAATAATTATTAATTGTTCGTTTCTAAATACCAAAAGGTATACATGAACCTTTTTTGCTGAAAATATAATGCTACAATGTTAACTATTTCGTTATGCAAAAAGGGTACAAGTGACACATGACTCCTTTTAGCATGGTTAGAATTGAATATCGCTGGATGCAAAAAGGAGTTTTTACTTAAATGGTTAAAATATTATAATACCAGTAACGTTTCGAATTTAATCATATCATGAATTTAAACCATTAATATATATCTACATGACCAGCAAACTTCATCATTGTAATACAATTCTGTGATTTGTAATTTACATTCAAACCTTTAAACTCGATTATCTCGAAAAGTATAAAATGTCACTTGACTCCTTTTTGCATTAAGGGGGCGATTTGTATCTTTGTCTAGACAAGTTTTCTCGAGGTGCAAGTTTTCTGCTAGGCTTGATCTAAGAAATATACAAAATACGATGAATGGAAAAGAAAGTTAAATTATTATCACGTATGTCTCTGAGGGTTTGATTGTGAAATTGAACATAGGGGTTTATTTAAATTCATTGGAAAATCAATAGAACCTTCAGAGAATGGTGATGAAATGAGAAACCATTCTCGAGCTGGAATAACGATTTATACCCTACTATTATTCTCACAAGTGGAATCTCTCTTGAAGCCTTAGGTAGAAGTGACATTAGCTATTAAAAATTCATCTCCGCAGATATTGCTGAAATATTACACTCTCAACAGAATAATTATATTGGTATTTAAGACATAATTTTCGCTTTCATTTTTATTATTTTCTTGAAACTGCATGAGAACAAGACAATTGAAACCAAATCGGCAAATTGATTGATTCTCAAAAAGACAAGTTATTATACTATTCGAAAATTAGAATTTATTGATTAAAAGAGGATTGGTTGTTCAAATTGGAAGTCACTATACCGTATTTATTTCAGTAAGTGCTCCGGTGCCTATACGCACCCCTGGATGCTATTGTGACCGCTTTTTATCCATCCGTCATTGTCACTTCGTTGACTTTTGCTTAAGCGACTTTTCATAAACCGCATGGATGATTTTGATCAAACTTCACATGGATGATCATTGAATTTCAAATTTGTTAAAATTAGGTCAGTGCGACATCCAAGATGGCCACTGTTACCATAAAAGGACGAAACTTTAAAAAATCTTCTTTTCTAGAACCTCTGAACAGATTTCGACAGTTTTTCTTTATTAATGGTCGCCAACCCTACTATCAAGTTTGTTCAAATGAAAATAGAAAATGGGTTCCGCTCAGTAGCTTTTGTTAGGAATGAGATATTGCGAGGAAACTTGCTGTGTTGGTAGCTTATATGGAAAGGAAGCTTGGTGTTGCATATGCTTTACTGTTTTATAGGCAAAAAAAAAAGGTCCGTTTCCTCCCAAAATAATGTAGGACGGTAGGATTTTTTTTTTTTTTTAGAATTAATCCTTACTATACTAAATTCAAATCAAGACGCCATGTCAATCCCTCGAACGCTGGTCGCTCTAATATGCCGGTTTTTTATCAGAATGAAATAAGATTGTGTTTAATTGTTTGTTTAAGTATGTTATATTTGCAGTGAACAAATTAAGTGAACAAAAGAACAAACTTTATTAGCAAAGCAAAACATATGAACCGAAACATGCGAAAATGACCCTTCAGACAAAACTTATGATTTTTTGATTTTATGAAACACGGCGATTTTCTCTTTAAAAATCTCTTTAATTTATGTTGAAATCTTAATTAAAAATGATTGTATCTCAATTTGAAAATTAAAAAAGATTGTACTCACCATTAATTTTGACGTTGACGTCGTTGATTAAATAACAACAAAAAACATAAACAATTACCATTTTCTATAGCATCAACTATTTATATTAAGAAAACATATTCCCGATGATATAATAATTAGGTAAAACACGGAAGTGACGAGAAATTTGATTAGTAATTAATTGATTACCGGCCGACGTCATAAACTGTTACTTTATGACTTTGTTGTCTAAACGTCCGAAGGTATGTTTTCGTGTGTCATTGCGGCTCATATGTTTTCCTCGGTATTAGGTGCTTTTATTTGCTATTTACTTTATTTAGAACAAGCGCCTGCATAACATTTTAACTGGAGTATCAAAAACGTAGAAAAGAAACCAAAATGGATATTTTACGGGAGCGCGTCCTGAGGACGTAGTAGATTTAAAAATATGTCCTTGTGTCCGTGTGTCCATCACACTTTCTTGTCCGGACCATAACTCGAAAAGTATTAAAGGGAATGAAATGAAACTTTGACCATTGATTGAGGGGAATGAGAGGAAGTGCAGAGTGCAAGAACCATAACTATGTCTTCATTCAAATTAAGAGTTATTGCCCTTTATAATTTTAAACAAATTTAGAATTTTTGTAATTTTATACTTAAAATTGTTGTGTCCGTGTGTCCGTCACACTTTCTTGTCTGGACCATAACTCAAAAAGTATTAAGGGAATGAAACTTGGAACATTGATAGAGGGCAATGAGAGGAAGTGCAGGTAGTTGAAAAGTCAATGCGCAGAATGTAATCATTCATGGGTATCCGGTTCAGATAGGGAAATTCCAACTCTCGGTATATCTGTTTTAATCGGAACCGCTGCAGAGCCTCGGTTCCGGAAAAAAAAGTTATACCTTGTGTTGGAATTCTCGATCTCCAACGGATACCCATGAAAGATTCTTATAATCATTTACAATGTGATGATTCTACCTTTTACAACTTGATGGTTCTGGTAAAGCTTTTTGGTTAACTCAGTTTCTAAAATACCAATAACCGTACGATCGTTAAGTTTCATACACAGCTGCATGTATATTTTCTAGTTTTTTTTTGTATCTTTACATAATAGTGGATCCAAAATAAAATCTGGATAAACTGTTCTGGTGACATGTTTAATTTAAGTTTATTGATTTATATTTCAGTATCCTGAGCACGGATTCTATGGTATAGCTGACAAGATCTTGTTGTTCCGACATGATGGGTTGAATCCCAACATTCTGCAGATCATTAACGCTGCCACCGATGTAAAGGAAGGATGTCTCGTTGAAGTCGTCCTTTCAGGTATTATTTGTGACTTCAAGCCTGAAGTATTGGCAGGGTTTATCTATTTTGTTTATAGGTATCTACAAGGTTTGCCTTAAGCCTGTAGGTATATCCACAGGGTTTGCTTCAAGTCTGTATGTATGTACAGGGTTTGATTTAAATCTACAGGGTTAGCTTCAAAGTCTGTAGCTATATGCAGGGTTTGCTTCAAGTCTATAGGTATGTACAGGGTTTGCTTCAAATCTGTAGATAGCTGGAGGGTTTGCTTCAAGTTTGTAGGTAGCTGGAGGGTTTACTTCAAGTCTGTAGTTATATACAGGGTTTGCTTCAAGTCTGTACATATCTACAGTGTTTGCTTGAAGTATGTAGGTATCTACAGCGTTTGCTTCACGTCTGTAGGTATCGGCAGGGTTTGCTTCAGATCTACAGGGTTTGCTTCAAGTCTGTAGGTATCTACAGGGTTTGCTTGAAGTCTGTTGGTATGCACATGGTTTTCTTCAAGTCTGTAGGTAGCTGGAGGGCTTGCCTCAAGTCTGTAGGTGTCTACAGGGTTTGCTTCAAGTCTAGGTAGATATGTACAGGGTTTGCTTCAAGTCTGTAGGTATCTACAGTGTTTGCCCAAGTCTGTAAGTATCTACAGGGTTTAGTTGCCTCAAGTCTGTAGGTATCTACAGGGTTTGCCTCAAGTCTGTAGGTAGCTGGATGGTTTGCTTTAAGTCCGTAGGTGTCTACAGGGTTTGCCTCAAGTATGTAGGTATCTACAGGATTTGCCTCAAGTCTGTAGGTTTCTGGAGGGTTTCCTTCAAGTCTGTGGGTATTTGGCGGGTTTGCTTCAAGCCTGTCTGTAGGGTGTATGCAGGTATCAAATAGAAGGTCTTTGAAAATGTTTAAGTTTATTCGAAGAATAGGCAGAGCTGTTGTACTCATGTCGGCGTTGCCGTTGGTGTCGACATCGGCTTTACCGTTAAAGTCTATTTGTCAAGCCCAGTTATTTCATCAACCACTGGTCCTACATCAGTGAAATTTGGAAAATGTCCAGTACCATCAAGAGCACTGATAGACACATGTTCCATAACTATGTTTTAAGTACTACTTCATTTCTTCATCTTTCATCAGTTTTTGTGCACAATATGACCTATTTATGTGTCGACATGCTGTAAAACACCATTCATTCATTCAATCCATAACTGTGTTATATTCGTCACCCCACTCCACCCCCACTCCCGTCTACCCATTTCCAACCTAGAATTCTGGTTAAATATAGTATTTCCTGATATACCAATACAATTTCATTCAAGCTTAGAATATGTCTTCAGTACCATCAAGGGTACTGGTAGACTTATGTTTCGTAATTCTGTATTGCATTTTGGTCGGATTTAACCGAACTTGTGGTCAGTTACTTCCAAATTTGTTAAAATTTGGTCTACGTGACATCCAAGATGGCTATTATTAATTGCCAGAAAGGTTGAACCCCTAAAAAGTCTTGCTCGCAAGAACCACAGAACATATTTCAACAGTTTTTTGTGTCACCTGCATAGCGTGCAGAAACTTAGGGATCACTTTGTTCATCATTGTTGTCCGTCACACTTTAGCCTGCAACCTAACATTGGCCGTAACTTCAAACAAAGTATTTGACCCATATTCGTGAAACTTCACACACATTTTCATCTTTATCTCAAGGAATGTTGTTACACATGTCCAATAACTCTGACTCATTTCAGCATAGTTATGCCCCTTTTCATTAAACTTTAACATGCAACCTAACCTAGCTCACAACTGGCCATAACTTGAAAAGTGTTTGACCGATGTTCATGAAACTTCCTAAAGATCTTCATATTACCACAAGGAAGGTCATAACACATGTCCAATAACTCTTGACTTTCATTTTGTCAGAGTTATTGCCATTTTCATAAAACTTTAACCTACAACCTAACCAAGCTCATAACTGGCCATAACTTGAAAAGTATTTGACCTAATATGTTCATGAAACTACAGAAATATTTTCATGTTTCCCCTAAGGAATGTTGTTGCAATTGTCCAATAACTTTAACTCATTTTGGCAGTGTCATTTCCCTTTTCATAAAATTTAACTGCAATCTTAACTGGCAAAATATTGACCTGAGTTCATGAAACTCTAGACATTTCTTTTCTCAAATGCCAAAGACATGTCCATTAACTCTAACTTTCAGTTCTAAAGAGATATGCCTCTTTCATAAAACTTTAACCTGCAACCTACCCTAGCTCATAAAATGGCCAAATATTTACCTATGGTCATGAAACTTTATACAGTTCTTTCTTACCAATTATTCAATTCCAGGTTATGCCCTTATACACTGGGGTAAATTTCGGCCCCATCCTAGGGGTCACATGTTTTACACAGACTTGTACTGGAAAAATTTAAAAATTCTTCTTTTTTGAAACCACACGGTACAGAGATCTCATATAGTTCATGCACCAGAAGCTTATGGTCCTCTTCCAAGTTTGTTCAAATAGTGACCCTATGGTCAAATCTGGCCCCATCCCCTTAGTCACAGTTGTAAATAGAGTTACATAGGAGAATCTTTAAAAAAACAAATATTTTCTGGAACTACAGGAGCCAGAGGTTTGATATTATGTATTTACAATAAATGTTCCTCTACCAAGTTTGTTCAAATGGCGACACTGGTCGAATGTGGCCCCGTCCCTCACATCTCAGAAAACACTTAAAGGAAATTCAATGAAACTTTACTCATGAATTCACTTTTATAAGAGGAACTCATACAGACAAGTGCCATAACTTATATTTTAACAGAATTATGCCCTTTTTCAACTTCTTTTCACGTTAAATATACAAGACCTTGAAAGTGGAGCACCTTGTCACCCAACAGCTCTCGTTAGTGACATATGTTACAGTCCCATGCTGAGTATAGCCCCTGTTTTAGCCATAACGTATAGCTTACAAAACATAAAATTATTATGTTGACAAACAAAACATAACTGCCATGACTGAATAATTGAATTGAATATTTACTAGCAAAGTTTACAAACAACAATTTTTTTTTTCTTTCTTCAAATTAACAAATTTATTTACTACATACGGTAGTTATTTGGGTCTATGCCCATGTTTCCATGTATAAATTTCACTGAATAAAAATTAGATTAGTCATTTGCTTATAATGCTCAATATGTGCTTTACTTACTGACAGTCAACGGCGTAGCTTCTATTAGGCCTATGCATCAATGAAAAAATGGAAAATCCAAAAATGCAATAAAAACTGAAGGCAGATTGGGGAGGGGAGAGGGGAGTGGGGTGGTTAGGGGTCAACATTTGTTTCTTATGTGTAGGTAATACAACTTTGTGAAATTGTTAATTCTCTAATTTGTCCAAAACAATTCTTCAAATGTCACACAAGTGTTCTGTCAGATATACGAACGTTGACTGTTTACAAAACAGTGTATTGTTATTTAAATGTGCCAACCAACCATGTATTGGTCAGTGAAATGTTTCTATTGTCAAAATGACCAGTGATATCTGGTTTTCAATTTGCATTATGAACGCTGATGTAACCGGTCAACGTTCGTATAGGCACCATTACATAGCTAAGTTAAAAAAAATGCCCCGGACCCCACTAGTTTGTCGGGCCTATATATGCATTTTAGGTCAGCTACGCCCCTGATAGTGTCACTTATTGTCAATGGGAGCTTTGGTGTCATTAAACTACCAATTTTCTTCTTGCTGTTCCAGGAGTATTTTCCATCTTGTTTCTCCTTAAATGCAAATCAATTAGTAAACACACACCCATTTCTATTATTATTCGCAAAAAGCTTTTGTAAGTGTTAGTGGGACGATATGCTGGTCTTTGAGACTGTAATGCAGAGATGTCTTGTAAAACGTATTAACTGAAGGAAATATTTATCGACAATAAAGTTAACACTGGACGGAGAGTAATTCTGCGTGGGTTTATTGGAAGTCGTCACAGATCACAGGTAAAAGACTGCATGTTGTATCAGGACACAGTATGGAGCATCGGATGTCTCTTAATACACCAATTATGAATTTATGTGATGTTGGCCATGTTGGTGAACACCTATTTCCTGTATCTATGGTGTTAATAATGCAGTAAAGGGTAGAGGTTTTAAATTAATAATAAGTGATTAATCCATAATGAGCAGTATGTGCTTCTGGCATGAGGGGAACATTCTGCATCAATTTCTTGAAGATAGTCATTAAATATTCATCTTACTGTGGTATAGAACTGTTTGGAACGATTTTTATATCTTAAGAAGCATTTTTGTATATGGCAAATTAATTGTGCATTGTGAATATAATTGGCATAAAACAATCGGATTTATAGGGATTTTTAGGGAAGACATACCGCTAAGGGGAACAGTTGAACTGTTGACATGGAAGACATGGATTTATTAAACATAGCTGCATATTCTAAAGATTGGTTTTTGACATATATGGGGTATGGAGGTGAGTTTTATTTATTGTACAAGGGGTTGTAGGCGTAGGGGAAATTGTAAGAGGGGCTGTTGGGGAAGGGCAAATTGTATGAGGGGTTGTTTGGAAAGCAGGAATTTTATGAGGGGTTGTTCGAAAGCGGGAATTGTATCTAGGAGGTTGTTTGGGAAGGGAGAATTGTACAAGGGGTTGTTGGGGATGGAGTAATTGTTTGAGGGGTTATTTGGAAAGGGAAATTGATTGTGGTGTTAATTTGGAAGGGGAAATTGTAAAAGTTATTTACCCTCCCTTACATTTGTCCATACCACTCATTTTACTTTTATTTTTCCAAATTCAAATATATTTTACATCTTTGCATTATTTTTAAAATGTGAAACAACTTTTATCAGACTGCCATAGCCATGTTACCCAAATTATCAACACAAAATATTGTACTTCTCTTCATGCAGTTGAGCGCTGTGGTCTAGTGGTAGAGCATTGGACCCATGATCCAAAAGTCGTGGGTTCGATCCCTACCATTAACCATATGTGTTGATATTTTCATGATAGCAAATGTTAAGGTACCCACCACTGGACAGAAAAGGAGGCAGTATGACACCAGTCTCATCAAAACAATGTTAGAAAAAAAGGAATTAAAAATGTTTATTTCCTAAAATAAAAAGTTACGTTATTTCAACAAGTCGCAACGCCTGAGGCAAAGTTAGAGTTACAAGTGATGTTTAATGTCACTGTTACTGAAAAATGCCCGATAGGGGACGTGTATAGCTCTGCAATACTTGAGCATCTTAAGCTTGTCCCAAATGCTATATGTTTTTATATAATGTGTCGTATGTTTTACATAAAAGTCTGTATAAAGTCAAATGACAATAAAACGCGGGAATATACATGCTCTGTTAAATTCATTGAAATAACGCGCCGTGTTTTAAACATTAATTTCAAAGTAATCATTATTTAAACACACGACACATACACACTGCACATAACTTTTACCTTAAGAGTACATTCATGCACATACAGTTTAAAGAATATTGTTTTAATATAATGTCAATGCCATATCAGGATACTTGTTAAAAATTATACTTCAATAGTATTCATAATTTTCCAATGCAGAGATGTTGAGATTTTATCTTATTTTCAGTAGGTGATAACATTTGTGTTACTCGGTTTTTATCGTTAGGTTCTATAGTAAAATAAAAATCTTTGGCAGAGTAAAAAGACTACAATTTTCAAGATTTTGATTTTAAAAGATACATATATTGAATCAATTTGCATGACTGTGCATGAAATATGCAGGGTTTTAAAAGAATCACACTGTACATACCTTAATTTTAACAGTAAACTTGGTTGAACATCAAGGATAAATACCGAGTTTATCACCTACCAGAATATACTGATATGCTCTTATTTCTGGTCACTGATTGGTCAGTTTTTTTGATGATGCTCTATCAAAATTATGAATTTCACAAAATAAAATTGTTCCCATTAATTACTTCTCCTTCCAGTGCACTTATCAAACCTAATCAGCACTATTCTAGAACCAAGAAACTATTTTTTTCTACACAAAGTAATTTAAAAAATATTTACCAGAATGTATATTATGAAAATATTATGTTGTAAAAGGCTTGTGAAATAAAATGTGTGTAAACCAAACATAATCACAAGTACTTTCGCCAGCCGGATAGTTATGAATAACTTTGAGCGGTGGGATCTGAGGTTTATGGAACAAAGAAATTCATATGAAGTCAATGTACCCAATCAATTCTAGAGAAAGACAAGAAACCCTTTAATATGACGTTTTATGTCCGCAGGTTTTCTTTAAAAGAGGTGGAAACGTGGTTGTTGTCAATCCAAATACAAACGAAAACCATCCTGATGTGCTTAATTTCCATTTGAAATATTTCACATGCATTAAATTTAGATACATTTGGCCGAATAAATTAATTATTGTTTATGAAAATGTTTTGTCTGAAAAATGGATGACTCAGCAGGTTTTTGTTGATAAATCATATATCGGGTTTTGTTATTGTGGTAAATTTTCTTCTCCTGCCCCATTCCGTGACGTAAAACGGTCGAAAAAAATTGTGTAAGGAATATTTCATGGAGAATATAAAAAAAAAGATGTCCATCAGACTCAGCTCCCACTTTCAGCTCAGCTCCCACTCCCAGCTCAGCTCCCACTCCCATCTCAGCTCAGCTCCCACTCCCAGCTCAGCTTCCACTCCCAGCTCAGCTCGCTCCCACCCCCAGCTCAGCTCTCACTCCCAGCTCAGCTCCCACTCCCAGCCCAGCTCACTCCCAGCTCACTCCCACTCCCAGCTCCCACTCCCAACTCAGCTCCCACTCCCAGCTCAGCTTCCACTCCCAACTCAGCTCCTAAAATGTAATCCGAGCCCCTTCTGACTCTGTATACCCAGCTCAGCTCCTAAAAAGTAATCAGAGCCCCTTCTAACTCAGTATAGCTTGCACCATTTGTGATTGGTGCCACATGAGACAAGTTGGAGCCAATTAGAAAAAGTGTAGTTATTTGACTTCATTTGTTTCAAGACATTTATTTCAGGAATAAATGTACACAATTACATGATCTAGGAGAATAATTTAAATAAAGTAATGGTGTCTAAGGCCTTTTGACATTCTCTGATAAAATAGTTCCACGTTAATTGCTTTTATTAACGTACATTATTAAACAGATGCTAGGGTGCAGTAGTGAAATTAGTCTAAAAGTTACATGAAGAAAATATACATGTAATATTAATAATTTGCGATATGTTAACTAGTTCATAATCATAGAGCACAGTTTCACTATTCACATTCATTACTGAAATGTTTAGTGTTAGTGAAAGACCAATTCAGTTGTTTGTTTCCTCAGTTTTTAGGACAAGTCAAAAGTTTTTGTTTACCCTCCAGAGCTTTTTTAACCAATTTAAGTGAGGCTGAAATTCGACCTCTTCCCAATTGAAAAAAAATCTATTTTTTCCCAATTCTGGAGTTAAGATTTCCAAATTTGAACAACCAAAAAAATACCGACTTTATATAGGTTGTATGTTATAACTAAATTTTAAAACCTGATCGATATTTTACCTAAAACATACATGTGTTTTAATGAAAATTTTCCTTTAAATTCCCTAAAATAATGAAAATCACGCTATTTTTCCCCGCACAGTCTCATGCTTGTTTTTCCCAAAATCAGCAGACCTATAGCTAGGCCTTTTCCCAATTTTCTTGAAAAAGCAGCCTCGCCCTATGGCATGAAGTCTTTTGGTGAGCATTTCTAAAGGAGCTTAATAGTGCATCAGTTTATTTTGAAGTTGGAGTCCAATATCGTTCAAAGAAGATTCCCATGATACAGCAGGTTGATAGTTGTTTCCAAAAGATTTCTAGCTATTTTTTTCGAAAATAAGAGTCTTTATTGAAAGTAGAAAGAATTTTCTTTTCTAATAATAGTTAAAGCTGCTATCCCGCCAACAACAGGCACATTTTACAAAAATGTTACCATTTCTGAGCCTACTAGCGATAAGGCATATAATTTATGTAACTTACGTACGTACATAATTATGTTGAGAATCCGAACTTCATAATTATAATATAAACGCCTTAACGGGCCAGGCAAAACATCACCGTATTGTTATCGTTACCAAAGCGTCGAATTATGAGTAACCAACTAATTTTCAATTACGGGTATTTTAAGTACTCGTGCATAAATCTAGAGAATTTTAATCCACATATATGCATTATTTTCTGACCTCTACACATGACAAGAGTTAGGAAGAAAGGGTGTGTAGTGACATTTGGCAGTTTAGTTTCTATAATGATTCTCCAAGTAGGTAAATCCTGTTGATGACGTAACCCTTGTTCTTTTGGTAAAGGCGCCTTCGTTCTTTTATTGATCAAACAAACTACATGTAACAACTAAGTTAAGCTATTTTATGTAATATTTAGGATATTTTGGATAATTATAGAGATTAATTTCTGGTGTCGATTATAGGAGAATCCTTCATGAGCTGGTAGGCATGTGGTTCTTTTCACGAACGAGAGGTTGCGAGTTAGTGAAAAACAAAACACACCTACCGTCGAGTGAAGGATTTCACTATAATCAAACCCAGCAGTTAAATTATTTATTACATTTTAAATCGGTTTATGTATGATTTTAACAGAAATGTTTCACTTTATTTAACGTTAACATCAGAAAACAGGTGACATTAACAATTTATTGACGTCATGACTCATCGTCACATTTAGCTATTTTTTTCGGAGTTAGTTATTAATATTTAGCGATTATGACTATTCTATTCTTTCACTGAGAAATCCTATCGTTCACCGCTAGAAATGTAATAAACACATAATAACTAAATTCACAGTAATTAAAGAAGATACATGTAATAATCAAGTGTGTGTTGTTTTCCAGCTCAAGCAACAATGGAGGAGTTGCAGATCAGACCCCACTTGTTGTTTGTACACTCCTACAAGTCTCCCCACTTCTGCGATTTCTGTGGAGAAATGCTCTTTGGTCTCGTCAAACAAGGAATTAAGTGTGAAGGTAAGACAATGTTAACTACACTAACGCTTATGCCTCAGCAGGGCAAGTAACACATTATAAATACCAACTCACATTCCTGGACAAGAACATTTTCAGCAGGGCAAGGAACACAGTAATACAAACAAGAACATTTTCAGCTGGGCAAGGATCACGTTAATATGAACAAGAACATTTTCAGCAGGGCAAGGAACACGTAATATAAACAAGAACATTTTCAGCAGGGCAAGGAACACATTAATATGAACAAGAACATTTAATGCAGAGCAAATGCTAATACCAAGTCCGACCGTAAACAATTATTATATATATGCTGTTTCCCAACCTACCCATGAAAAAGGGCCCTACACAAAACTTTTTAATGCAATACTTTAACATTCTTTTTTGTTATAGCGCTATGTTCAGTATATTTTTCTTTAATTTCTTACGGTGTTTACTGCCCTTGGCAAAAAAAAAATAAAAAAATAAAAAATCACCTACCTACCTACCCCTTCATGAAATCCTGGGTCGGGAAACGGCAAACAAATATTTTTTTAAGGATGGCCCAACTTATATTCCTGTATAAGAACATTTTCAGCAGGACAAGGAACACTTGTTAATACCAACTCTTATTCCTGGACTAGATCATTTTCAGCAGGACAAGCTGGAACACATTATTTTGCCTCGTTAAGACGATAGGGCCTTCTTTTGGCCAGAGTTCAACAAAACTTTGCAAGGATGATCAGTACCGAGCCTAGTTGTACATATCGTCACCTTGTTCCGGTTCAATGATTTTGGCAGAGTTATGGCCCTTTAAAGGTTTTAATACACAAATGTTATCCACACTATAGTCTCTTCTGAACTCCTGGCCGGATTTCTACGAATCTTGGTGGGCATGATGAGTACCAGGCCGAGTTGTGCATATCACCGCCATGTTCGGGATGAATGAATTTATGAATTATGAAAGAGTTATGGCCCTTTAAAGCCACTAACTTTAAAGGGCCAGTATTTGATTAGTATTCATATCTCGACACTAACTTTGTACAGATTAGTTCTCCTGAACCTAGGGCTGGATTTCTGCAAAGCTTGGCAGGGATGATCAGTACCAAGCCTAGTTGCGCATATCTCCATTTTCAGGTTGAATGGTTTATGGTTATGGCCCCTTACACACAAACTTTATCTTTAGCCAGTAGAGTGTCCACAGGCTTGTTAAAAGTTTAGAGTATCTGTAGCAGGCTTGTTAAAAGTTTAGGGTATCTGTTGCAAGTTGATGAGTAATGATACTGATAATTTTAAAAAAGCGGGGTATTTGTAACAAAAAACTTATGAGTTAAATATGCAAATACTCAGCTTATCTACAGTTCTGGGCCGCACTTCTGTTAGGGGAAATGTGGTATATGAATTGCTAGATGATGCATTATGTATGTGTGGTAGTCTGTTAATATCAATTTATTCTAGACATTAAATCAACATGTTGTTTGGGGAATTACTAGAAGCACCAAAACATGCAGATATGAATACTAATTGTGTAGAAGTAAATGTGACAACTTGCTGGTGTTTGTGTAGAAATAACTAATTGGAACAAAATATCCAGATATGAATACTAATCAAGTACTGGTAATGTGACAGAATTGTTGTGATATCATACTGGAGTTTGACACGCTATACGATGTATTGTCATTCGTCATTTATAAAGAAATTTTGTTGATACTCTCAGTGTTCCAACCTAGCAAGGGTTGTCATTAAGTTCAGAGAAAAGGGATTCATTTTGAATTCCAAGCGATTTGACGAGGGGTCAAGGATATCAGTTCCACATATTGAAAATACAAGTTAAAGCATAACTAACCAATGAAAACACCATTTTAACCGATGGTTTTGATCGGCAATTGGCTACTAATGACAACACTAGAAACTTCAGCAAAATGCGTGTTGTACGCATGAAATGCATGAAAAACAACTACATTACATATTTACATTAACAAATGCGTGTTCTTTGATTATGACTGGGCGGAGTGGTCATGCTTAATTTTTCTAACCTATTGAAGTTTGTGTGCGGGAATTTGGTTCTCAATATCGGCAAATTGACTTTTTTAATATGTTTTTTAGACGCATTGATTTAATTTTTAATACGTTTTTGATGAAAAAATATATAGAGAATATTATGTCAGTGCCTTTTACTATCAAGTTTATTAGGCGAGGCTTAGAAAACGAGAAGGGCGAGGCTCTGCCAGCCATTCTTCGTTTTCGTGCCGAGCCTAATAAACTTGATAGTAAAAGGCACTGACATAATATTCTATTTATCATGTAGATTATCCATATTTTCTGTATGAATTACTATTATTACCTATTTCTCAGAATGGTACGCTTATCGAGGATGTCGCCATGTTGTTGTTTTTTGTTTGTTTTATGACGTCAGGCAAAGTTACGTGCATGACGTCAGATAACGTTACGTACAATAAACGCCGAGGGATTCCGCAATGAATTGCTTTATTGGCCAGTGCCTAATTAAAGCAAAATTTAATAGGTCACCCTTTTAATAGGCAGAAAAGTGCATATCTGCATGATAAACATAATTATGCAGATAAGCGTCTTATCTGGAGCACTGCTATCATTTTAATATAAATAAATTTCCATTTCGTTGATACTCTGTTGACATTTTTCTATGGAAAATGCAAATCTTTCCAAAGAGCTATTGACATGCTGCTAATTTTGTTTACATTTCATTGATGTTTTTTCCATATTCTACTCAAAAGAAACCCTGCGTCTTTAAGATAAAACAAGCCTTGTTGACATTTGTCAATGTTATGCCTTTAGGCAAAAAAATAAGTTGTGTGGTTTATGTTACCCTAGATTTTCTTGTTGAGTCGAAAACCTTTTTTTAGCATTTTTGCACACAAAAAAATAGCATTTTATTATTGTTTTTTTTTATTACTGCTAAAACAATACTGACATATCGGGCACCTCTAAAAAAAAATAAAAAAACTTCATAAATTACTAAAAAAAAAAGAAAAAAAAAAGGAAAAAATATTTTTCTAACTTATAATCTACCCTAATTTTGTTATGACCATTTGACCTAAACCACACATTATTTTAGTTTTGACTTTAAAATATATATCAATCTACGTTGTCATTTTTAAGTTGAGAGACACAGTATTTTTCACTGGCAATTTAATTTGTCTAGAATAATAATTGAAACGTCTGCTAGCTTTGCTCTAAGTCATATCAATCCTTCAGATTGAGACCAGTTGTACTGATTCTTTTAATCTCCTTCACTAACTAGGGTGTGGACTGAACTTTCACAAACGCTGTGCCTTCAAGATTCCTAACAACTGTTCCTACGACAGACAGAGGCGGACGTCGACAAGTAGTATCGGCAGTGTCAGTAGTCTGTCATTCTCCCTCCGAGAAAAACCGGAGCCTGTCACGCCAACAGACGTAAGTAACCACAAAAATGACGGTACTTGTCGAGTCACGAATCCAGGCATGTTCTGTAATATTCTATGTTGGTTTATACTTAACGTTTGTCATTCTCCCGAAAAGAAAACAGAGCCTAACACCAACAGACATTATAAGTAACCACAAAAAAGATAGAACTTTTCGAGTCTTAAAGGGGATGTAGGCATACAGCCAGACAATCTTTGTTATTGAGTGTTCTGAAATACTTGGAGAAAGGTTTAAGAATTCTAAAACAGATATGGGAGCCGCCATTTTGAGAAATATGACATCGTAGTTCTAAGTTACCATACATTGCATATTTATAAATATCATTTAAAGCAAAGATAATCAGTGCAATTATATGCAAAATCTTTTATTGGTCATGTAATGCATTATGACACTTTAGTATACTTAATATTCTTACTGTTGTGAATTTTCCAGTTAAATCAGTTAACACATTTATAAATATGCCATGGTATATTGTAATTTAGAACTGCGATGTCATAGTTCACAAAATGGCAGCTTTCATATCCATTTCAACCTTCAGATGATCATATCTTCTTCGTTTATCACCAAATTTGATCATTCTTTCATTTTTGACCAAGTTTTTCATAACTGAATAATAACGGTATGCCTACTGGGCATGTCCTATACATTCTATGTATGTTCATCTTAAGTGTTGTTTTCAGTTGTTTTACGGTATCTGCGTACATGTCTACATGTGTTACAGTTTGATAACTTGAGAGGTTAAATGTAATGGCGCGTAGGTCTTTTATTTTGTGTCGGTATTCCTCTGAAAAAAACACTCTGTGTATTTTCATGAAACTTATCGGGAAACAACCCAGTATGGTATAAAATGATATTCTAGCATTATACTTGCAATTTCTTGGAAAATCCAAGATGGCCACCACAGATAATAAACACCTAAAAATGGAAAGATTATTATTGCTGGTCATCTAAAACTGCAAGAAGAATTGATTCACGACATTTACAAAAGTGATAGACATGAAGTGTTGTTTGTCAGAATGATTTTCGCTTAACAAGATATGTAATATGGCTACAGAATTTGAGGTCATATGAATAAGGTCGAGGTCACAGTTAAGGTCATGGAATTTTATTGTTTTTGTGGCTGTGCAATATTTGCATCTCGTCCATATCTCCTAAACTGCTTGTGATATTAGAATGAAACTTTATAACACCAAAATCGTTGTAACACATTCAAGGTCGTGGTTGAAGGTCATGCAGTTAATGGCATGAAACTTGATACGCGTAGTATCATCAATAGTGGCACACCAAATTGGAGGCATTGATGTTATCTATGCATCCGTTTTGGCAGATGACCACAGTTTGAGCACATTAATTTTGCTTGTTATAAAAAAAAGAAATGTTGAACATCTAGAGAAATAGAAAAAGAGAGGCTTTAATTTTCTTCTTTAAGAGTGTTTTATCAATTACAATTCTTAATAATTATTCTATTTCGCATCCGATTAAAAGAATACATACGTCCCATCCTCTATATTAATTTACAAATAGAGCTTCCTCGAGCCCTGGTTAGCCTCTTGTCTGTAAATTGCATGTAAAAGCAATATATAAACGGACAGTCAAGTTCCTTTGATTGTAACTTGAGATCTCACAACCACATGTTGTTCTTACATATATATTTACTCTTACTTCTTTTTGAAGGCTAAGTCACTAGAAACTGCCTTTGGGTGCATGCAGCTACAAGGCGCGGAATCTAACCTAGACTTTGCAGTTACAAGACAGGTCAATCACGTTGCTATATACTTACTTTATAATGCTATCTAGAGTAATCTAACAGTATGCTATTTGTGTAGTGTTTCTCTGTGAAGTTATTAAAGGGACACGCGAGAATCTGAATTCTTACAAAAACAACTAAGTAACTTGTTATATAATATAAAGATATATGTATATACTTATACTTAGTACATTTAAAAATGCAGCGTTTTTGATTTTAACAATTATTTTAGTCCACTGGTGTTTTGTTCAAATCAAGATTGTACACAAGTCTCTTTGTCCCAAAGGTCACCATATGGCAATAAACAGTTGCACAAGATTTGCTCTACTTCTTTCAGTTTGAAAAACATTTTGCATGGTGATCTTTAACATCTCTAGAAATTCAAAAAATACCAAGTGTTGCATTTTTTTCAAATGTACTAAGTGTATATCAAAAAAAGTGTTGTGTATTAGTCAAAATCTTGAAGATGAAAGAGAAATATCCAAATTACTTCTGAACCTGAAGTAAGTTCTATTTTTAGCTCTACTGATCAAAGTTCAGCAGAGCTTATGCCGTGGTGCGATGTCCGTCGTCCGTCTGTAAACTTTTTTTTTGTAGCGACTACTCCTCTGACATTACTGGATGGATTTTCATGAAAGTTTACAGGAATGTTGTCTGAGTCGAGTTCACCTTAGCAAAAATTCACATTAATGTAAAATCCAAGATGGCCACCAAAGCTAAAAATAGATTTTTAAAAAAACAAGTTTGTAGCGACTACTTTCTGAAAACTATAAGTGATATTGATATGGGACTTTTTCTAAAATGATCAGCATGACATGATGTTGGTCCTTGTTGAAAATCATTTTGATTTGACGTTAAACATGGCTGCCATCTTTGTTTACAGTTATTTAGTAAAAACTTGTAGCGACTACTCCTCTGAAACTACTTCACAGATTTTCATGAAACTTCACAGGAATGCTGATCTAGCTATTAAAACCTCTCAGTAGAGCTTCAAGGACATTGACCTCTTGTTAGAATTTGCCGCTAATAAAATCGAAAGCAAAGCGGCCTCCAAAAACATCAAATTTTAAATATGCAGAATTATCCATAACAAAAGTACAAACTTTACACAACGTTTGTTTTTCTTCACAATTAAAATAATTGCAAATGATAATTAATTCTTGGAAGTTTAAAATATTGCTTTTTTGCATCCGACTCCTTGTGGAAAATAAAACATGATTAATTAGATTGATTGGATTGATCAAGTTGTGGGAAATAAACATTTTTAATTTCTCTGATATTCATGATATTTGTTTAATCCAGTTATCAAGTAAAACTGATAACAATTCAAATTGAAATACACATATTAATTCTAGATAAATACTTGATATATAAAGATTATTGCGTGTCTGTTTAAAATAACTGTACTTGTTAGTATGTGCTTGTATGTAAGCTTCTTTGTTTTGTTGTCTAGTAACACATTCTTAACCAATGTTCATCATGTGAGGTTATTGTTTGTGTGTAGCAGTGTGTTTTTTTTGTGTCGCCTGCGTAGCATGGCAGACACTTAGGGATCACTTTGTCCATCGTCCGTCGTCATCCGTCGTCACACTTTAACCTAACCTTGGCCATAACTTGGACAGTATTTGACCTACGTTCATAAAACTTCACACACATTTTTATGTTAACTCAAGAAATGTTGTTACACATGTCCAATAACTCTGACATCCATTTTGGAAGAGTTATGCCCCTTTTCATAAAACTTCAACCTGCAACCTAACCTAACTCACAACTTGGCAAAATATTGACCTAAGGTCATAAAACTTGATACAGTTCTTAAATCAGCTCATGGCAGGCGACACAAGCGTTCCGTGGAACACCCTTCTAGTCTTATATAAGTGCTACTGAAAAACCATTCCCAATTGCAAAAAGTATGGGTTTTTTAGCTCTACTGGCCGAAGGCCAGCAGAGCTTATGGGATGCCGAGTTGTCCGTCGTCCGTCCGTTGTTAACTTTTGTCTCGTTAAGACGATAGGGCCTTCATTTTTCATCCGATCTTTACCAAACTTTAAGAGGTTGTTAATATCAATAAAAGCTCGGATGAGTTCGAAATCCAGCCAGATCGGACAAGTAACAGCGGAGTTATGGCCCTTGATTTAGTTAAAAATGCTATATTGCTAAATTTTGCCTCGTTAAGACGATAGGGCCTTCATTTTTCTTCCTATCTTTACCAAACTTTACCACATTGTTAATATCAATAAAAGCTCGGACAAGTTCGAAAACCAGCCAGATCGGACCAGCAACAGCGGAGTTATGGTCCTTGATTTAGTTAAAAATGCTATATTGCTATATTTTGCCTCGTTAAGACGATAGGGCCTTCGTTTTTCATCCTATCTTTACCAAACTTTACCACGTTGTTAATATCAATGAAAGCTCGGACAAGTTCGAAAACCAGCCATATCGGACTAGTATCAGCGGAGTTGTAGCCCTTGATTTAGTTAAAAATGCTATATTTTGCATTGTTAAGACGATAGGGGCTTCATTGTTCATCCGATCTTTACCAATCTTTATCAGATTGTTAATGTCGTTGAAAGCTCGAACAAGTTTAAAAACCAGCCATATCGGAACAGTAACGGGGAAGTTATGGCCCTTGATTTAGTTAAAAATGCTATATTTTGCCTCGTTAAGACAATAGGGGCTTCATTGTTCATCCAATCTTTACCAAACTTGAACAGATTGTTAATATCAAAGAAAGCTTGGACAAGTTCGAAAACCAGCCATATCGAAATAGTAACAGCGGAGTTATGGCCCTTGATTTAGTTAAAAATGCTATATTTTGCCTCGTTAAGACTATAGGGGCTTCATTGTTCATCCGATCTTTACCAAACTTTAACAGATTGTTAATATCAATGAAAGCTCAGACAAGTTCGAAAACCAGCCATATCGGACCAGTAACATCGGAGTTATGGCCCTTGATTTACTTCAAAATGATATATTTTGCCTCGTTAAGACGATAGCGCCTTCATTTTCATCCGATCTTTACCAAACTTCATGAAATTGTTAATGTCTATGAAAGCTTGGTCAAGTTCGAAAACCAACCAGATCGGACAAGTAACAGCGGAGTTATGGCCCTTGATTTTGTTAAAAATGCTATAATATGCCTCGTCCTACGATAAGGCCTTCATTTTGCATCTGATCTTTGCCAAACTTTACCAGATTTTACAATTGTCTTTTTTATATTATTATTCAATTTTATTTGAATCATTACTTTTTTTTATTATTTTTTTTTTTTTTTTTTTTTTTTTTTTTTTTTTATTTATTTTTTTTAATTATTATTTTTTTATTATTATTAATTTTTTTTTTGAAATTATTCCATTTTTTTCAGATTTTTTTTTTTTTTTTTTTTTTTTATCTCTATGTTGGACCAGAAATAAATGCTATATTTTGCCTCGTTAATACGGTATGGCCTTCATTTTTCATCTAATCTTTACAAACTTTACCAGATTCTTTAGTTATGGCCCTTGATTTAGTCAAAAAGCTGTTTTTTGCCTGAAACTTTCAAAAAAACGTAAATGGCAGTCACTCGCTTCATTGATGTTATAAGAGCCATGTTAGCAAGTAGAGCGTCCACAGGCTCTCTTGGGCCTCTTGTTTTCATTTGGAGTGTTATATGTTTACATTATTTTTAATTACTACTTCATTCCTCCATGCTTCATCAGTTTTTGCGCACAATATGACCTATTTATGTGTCGACGTGCCGTAAAACACCATTCATTCATTCATTCATTTGGAGTGAAGACATTCCCAATCCAAAAATGATTTTTAAAAAAATAGATCTATATATATTATTTTTGTGCTTGTAAATATTTTAGAGGGGAAATTTAAATAGAAAAAGGGGGTAATTATATACTTTTAGGAGAGGGTAATGAAATACTACAAGAGGATGTATACAGGATAGTGTATTTGCAACATATTTAAACCCCATATTGCTTTTGATAGTGAAAAATTCTCAATTTAAGACATACCGATGCGAATTTTCCCAATTGAATGGGTACTGGTACCATTCCAAAAAGGGTGAAAAAAATCGCTGATGTAGGGATAGTATGCATGTGCAGTCAGATATAAAGAATTTGTAAATAATGTTCTAACATATTTTATTAAGATACTCAATACTCAGGTTGGTTATTGAGAGGTATTAAATTTCCTATAAACTATATAAATGTCCTATCCTTTAACTGTTAGGATTTCATTTTAAATGACAAAACATGATAAACAACCATTACGTCATTTAAAGCAACGTTAGATTCAAACAACAAATTTAAATTGTTAAAAACAGGATGAAAACGCATGTTTTCCTCGATGAAAATGCTTATTTTCTTCGTTTGGTGTGGATGCATGAGAGATGGGAATAATAATAATAATAATAATATTAGACTTTATTTATTGAGGGTAACACATTTAGTTTGTGAACTAATATTCCATGTGGCCCTCTAATTTACATATTTACACAGGTTTACAATATAAACAAAGGAAGAAAAAGAAAATGGTGACAATTAAATTTTAAAGAGACATGCATTATATACATCATATACAAATACTGAAGCTAAAAAAAGAAAATGTGCACATTTGATGTGGTAAATAATTTAAATGGTTTAAGATTGTTTCAATTTATGCAGGAGAAAGTGATCTAAAACCTGAGGCTCTACCAGAATGATACAAGGCCATATGATAAGTTGCGGATACATTTCATGGAGCATCCATCAGTTCTACCGATTTTCTTGTTGTGAAAAACAGATCTTTTTTTTAATTACCAATGTATCGAGTTTTTCCATGTTGATTACAATATTAATGCTGATTTAAAGTGAAAGACATCTATGTCAAAGTATAGTAAGATTGTTTATTAAGATACTCTTGTTGTTATCATGCTTTTTAAAAGCCTACAACAGAGTTGCAAAGTTTAATGCACATTTTCATTTTAGAATCAGCATAGCAGTTACAAACAATAACACTTTTTAATACACTGTTCTTACAAAACCATTAAATAAAAAAGTGGCACATTGCTTTTATATTTAACTGAGGGCAAGTTCATTTATTTTTTATGAACTTTATACAATCGTTGTGGAAGGTGCTTAGAGTTTTCGTCTGTTTTAGGTCATTCGGCAGATTATTCCTTACAATTGGTCCTGAATATGCAATACTTTGTTTAAACAGTTCTTGAGGCGGTTTAGGAATAATAAAATTGTGAGTTGATAGAGACCGCAACTGATGTAAATCATAATTGACAAGTCTTCTTTTGAATGTCTTCTTTTGAATATTTCATTTATATAAGAAGGTAATGAGGATTGGGATACTTTGTACATAAGTTTTGATGTTCTTAAAGTAATGCGTTCGAACAGATAGAATTTTTAAATCTTTCATACTTTGTAATACATCACTAACATATAGACAAGGATTATTCTACAAGCATGCTTTTGAAAACATAAAATTCTATTAAGATTTGTTTGGGATGTACCACCAGTCTAAATGAGGCTGAATAAAAGTTTTATAAAATTGTACTCTGTGAGCTAGCATTACGAATTCTTTAAAACTAGAAAGCAGCCATAGATTTCTTGATACTTTCTTAGAGATCCCTAATCTATATGGACAGACCAAGTCAGATAGTTGTCTACCAGGGCCCTGTTTTATTTATTATTTTATTTTACGATAATTCTCAAATTTTAAAATCATTCACTTTGTTCACCAAAGCATTCAATGCAGACAACTATGTGTGCACGTAGTGCAGAAATATCACATGTATAAGAAAATGAAATGAAATCATGTTTATTTGAAAAGTGTAATTTATAGTGAAGCATTAATTTTAAGAAATTTATTTAAGTTGTTTCATAACACAGAACCCAGCTGAACTCCAAGAATCTTATCTTGCTTCATATTATTAAGAAGATCATAATTTAACGTTAAATTGAAAGAAAAATTAAGAGATGATCTTTACTTTTGTTTTATCCGTATTTATGATCATACCATTTTGCGTCACATTGAAAGCTCTTGAAGAGCCTCTAATGCTCAATTAGTAACTTATGCTCAATAGAGGCTAGATCCTTCTCTATTGAAAACAATGTTGTATTATCTGCATATAGATCCGTATTTACCATATTTGTATAAACTGGCAAATCATTTATGAACATAATAAATAAAAGAGGCCCTGAAATAGAACCTTGTGGAACACCATTAATTATGGTTTCAAAATCTAAATATTGGTTACTTAAGATACTTTTTGTTTGCAATTTAGGATGTGAACCAGTTAATTGAGGTTTTGGATAATTTGTACAATGCCAGCTTTTTTAGAAGTAAAGCATGATTTACAAGATCAAAAGCCTTTTTAAAATCAACCATGACAACTCCAATTAACGATCCATTGTTTATAGCATCAAGCCACTTATCTATCATAGACAACAATGCAGATTTGGTCTAAAACCTGATTGTGTTTTGTGTAGCAGGTTATGCTGTATAAGGTAATGCATTAGAGAGTCATGAACATGTTTTTCCAATACTTCAGAAAGAATAGGAAGAATAGAAATGGGTGTATAATTATTGACATCATCTCGTGCTCCAGTTTTGTGAAGAGGTGTTACTTTGCTTATATACAACGTAAGTTGTGAGAATTTGTATTATGTTCAATCTCTCGAAAATGTGTTTATTAAATACATAGTAACTAGTCCATGTCAGATAAGAAATAAAACATATTTTCAGCGGTTTTATATTGTGCGAAATCAAAATCGAGTGTTTGAGACTCAAAACCATCGAAACGGCATGTCTACAGCCCGTGGTATCGATGATTTTCAAGTCCCATCTGCCACCAGGTATTGATCTGGGACATTATAAACCTACTGGAAATATGTTATTTCTTAAATAATTGAAAATTTGAATTCCACCAGTAATTAACACCTGTAAAATAGGAACATCCACTTGATCCCAGTATCCACAAATCTTCCCATGGCAGAAATATCTCATGTTTAAGTCACGCTTATTCCTCTTTGCTTGAGATTATTTATTTTTTTAGCTCACCATCTACCTTAGTCATTCTACTAGTAATTTGAAGATTTTTTTATTTTTTTTATTTCATATTTTAAAAAATATAATATTTCTAAAGGTTTATATTGTGTTAGATCTTGGCCTGGTCGGCAAACTATACCATATCTCTACTGTAGTCTCAATTTTTATATTCTGTTGACCGAGTGTATATTTGTACATCAGTTCTGTATTACAGCATATATACTGAGCAAAAATAAAAAGTACCCCTTTTTCTATCCCTTAATTATTATATAGCAAAACAGGAAATAATAAATGATGTATATAGAATAATTAGGTCGACCACCACAAATAGTTTGAAAAGTTCAGTACACAAGGAAGTTATCCCCTTTTTCCTTAAATCATGCATTTTTGGTAAAAACACATAAAATCTGCAAACATTACCTTAATTTGTCCAAGACAATATTCCCTGTACGTTGCTTTCCGGAAAAAACTCAGAAAAACACAACACCGATTGTGAAGGTAGCAGCATTTGAGTATCAGAAATCATCAAATTACCTCCCTTTAAGGTTTCCATGGTTATGCCCTCAGAAACTGGCCTATGGAAATACCAACAAAAAAAGGGGTTACTTTTTTTTTGTGGGGAGGGGGTGGGTGTATATATTAAATATTTAATATATTATTAACAGTTCATAAAAATTAGCCATATAACAGCTGCTGTCTAAACATTTCTAGTTAATGCAAAAAAATACTGTAATGTTTACCTCATTTCAACCTTCAACTGAGGCTTGCCCGTTATATGTGAAACATTGGACTGTGGTATTTTTCACAGCCTTACGCATGATAACATTCATCATTAGATAATAATATGTGTCTGGAAGGGCACTTTTCTTCGAAAAAACGAGTGCACACAATAAATGGAAAGCTGCTTTATCGAGATTTAACCTTAAAAGCTATATAACATGGTGAAATAAACAAATTGGAGTAATGGGATGTTCTGAAGATCCTTTTATTTCTGATTGATCATAAGTTCGCGAATCACTGGGTCACTTATTTATTTGCGTGTTTATGAACTTCAAAATCATGAATTTCAGTTTTGTTTTCTTCATTAATTTGGCCTGCTGTTAGAGTCACGTTTATAGTCTGTAGGCCGCATATCTGTTATAGTGGTGTGTTGATTGTGTCATTTTCATGAACATAAATAAAAAATGTTATGGAGAATTTCATTTATGAACATTACTGTTTGCACATTTATTGAATTACATAATTAAACTTATGTACTTGGTGATACAATGTGTGAAAACAACTATACAAGTTTTATTTATTCGTTAACTTTTGTCTCTTTAAGACGATAGAGCCTTCATTTTTCATCTGATCTTACCAAGATTGTTAATATCAATGAAAGCTCAGACAGTTTTGAAAACCAGCCAGATCTGACCACTAACAGCAGAGTTATGGCCCTTGATTTCGTTAAAAATGCTATAGTTTGCCTGGTTGATACAATAGGGCCTTCATTTTTCATCTGATCTTTACCAACTTGTTTTAGTTACTTGCTTCATTGACGTTATAAGAGCCATGTTAGCCAGTAGAGCATTCACAGGCCCTCTTGTTTAAAGCACCTGCATGGCCAGGATAGTAAAGTCACCGCGTCTAAAATGTTATCGCCTCTCGCCTCTGCGGGTTCGAATCCCATTGGGAGCTCGACTTGTCAAGTGAGAAAGTGTCATTTCTTACGGATGGCGGGAGGTATACAGTACTGGTTCTACCCAGGCAAATAGGGTGGTCTGCCTCTACTCTGCCTCTGCGAGAAGGTTTACAATGTAGGGTTGCTAACTCCTCAACCACGGAAGCGCTGGTGCACGAAGTTAAACAATGAATCAATTTAATTTCAGTTTCTGCGAATTCAAAATAACTGATGTTGTTTAGCATGTGCAAAGCTTTCAAATCTTCTGTATTCCCCAATTTATTGACAGCATATATTATTTAACACATTGTTATTAGATGATTGAGTAGAAGGATTTTGTGTTTTTTGTCCCAGCGAACAAATAAGAGAAAGAAGTAATGATTATATTTAATCACTTAAAAGTTTGTAGACAGTTGCAAAACGTAGAATATGGGTTTTAAATTAAAGTAAGAATCTTAAATGTTATTCTAGTAGATAATTATAATTCTCTCTGTAAATCATTTGCAAACATTCAAGCAAGTATGTAGCACCTTAATTTGAAATTGATTGATCAGATTAAGGTATTCGGGCAATCCACATTACAGTTCACATGGTTCGCACAGACCTTGAAAAGTCCTTGAATTGATGCCAGTCCTTGAAAAGTGCTTGAATTTGAAAGAAAAAAAAAAGTCCTGGAAAACTGCTTGAATTTCTGATAAAAGTCCTTGAAAAGATCTGAGTTGAAATAAATGTCCATTTGAACTTCAAATTTATTAATACTGAAGGTGTTGGATTTCGAATTTGACTCTTAAACACGTTTTTTTAAAGAATTGGCAGCATAGCGTAATTTGGGTTCGGATTTCGTTGCCGCATTTTAAACAAGATGTCACTCAAAGCAATTATCACGATGTAAACATTTTTTACGCGCACCACTTCCGGTGTAAAATTGAAGAAGAAAGGAGGTTTCGGCCTTAAAATGAATTCTGTAAAGCACATTTGCATGTTCAACAGTAAATGGCAACAAGATCCAAATTACAAGCAATGGATATGGCCATTTAAAGGGTACAAGCACAAGTGTTTGTGCTCATTCTGTGACGGAATAATAGACCTCAAGAGTATTGGCGAAAGTGCATTAAAATCCCACATAAAATGCATTAAACTTAACGCAACATGGAAATAATGAGTTATGGTGATAATTTCTTTAGGCCCACATCAGAAAATTTAGAAGAAGACTAATTGAATAACAACAAATTCAATGAAAACTTCACAGTTCCACCTCCCCCATCACCCGTGCCAGGCACTTCAAATCAGCATCCATCCTACCACTAGAGCCCTAGACAGCTACATGACCAAAGACATGTACATAATAAATAATATGATTTCTGTCTCAACTTGAAATGTACGGTAATACGTTTTAAATTTGACTTTGACTTGAGTGGCATGTTGTCAGAAATAAAATATGAACAAAACTCAGTTCTGTATTTGTTGCATTAATTATGTACAAAGAGAAACTTTTATGGATAATTTTGACTTGTCGGTTGTCTTGGCTACATAGTCGAACAAATCTTGCTTAAACTAAACAATTTGGGTTCCTGTGACAAACATTTTATTTAGCATGTCAAAGAGTTGTATACTAAATGCAATTGTACTGACATGTGGTATTGATACCTATGAAAGTTAGTTATGTCTTGCCAGTAACGATTCGTGCTGCTTCAGTTTGGGATGGCTTTGATGGAATAACTTTGTTGTTGAGTGCAGATGCAATAGACATCACCATATTCTAATAACAGTCTTGTGAAGGATCTGTATATGTGCTCTAAGATTTTGCGATTAAGAATGAATTTCAGATTTCGAAGAATACCAATTGATACGTTGCTAAGTTCAGTTAGTGGCAGATGAAACATGATCTTGTCATTTGTCTTCATTGGATATTGTTACGCCTAAGTGTTCCTGTTGTTTGACTTCCTGTATATTAATGTTATTCCTGATAATGTAGGATGTTTACTGGTTAATTTCCTTTAATTGCAGTTCTGTCTGATTCTCCTTTGTTCAATAAACGCAAGCACATTTGTAAACTTTTTGAACTTGAACTGTGAGGAAGCTATCCAGCTGGCTAATGCAGAATGTTATAGTTCTACCAGGGTGCCCGCCCGTGCGCAAAAATTGTCCGGACGGGCACCTGGGGTCTTCCACAATTGGAAGCTGGAAAGTCGCCATATGACCTTTGCTGTCGGTGCGACTATAAAATCCAATTCAATTCTTCTTTTCTTCTAATATTGCTTTTAAAATATAGTCCTATAAGAACATTCATATACTACTAATCTTGCCACATATGAAAATCATATGAAAGGTTTCATATGAGAATCATAAAAAAGGAACAACATATGATTTTCAAACTATAGTGCACAACCATTTTATTATGTTTTTGATTGTATGCAAAAAAACACAGAAAAAGACAACAAAAAAACAACAACAAGTAAATTGGAATTTTTAATAAATTTGTAATCTTTTTCAGTGAAAGTATAAATGCACATAAAAGATCCCCAGATTCCACAAATATAGTGCTAATATGGCATTTGTAGATGAAGTATCCCTGCTTTCAACTAGAGGGAGAAAAGTGAAAAATAAAAGCTGCCAGATGAAGCTAATTAAGGGTCAAGCTATAGAATCCTTCATGAAGAGCAACACGTAATGTGGTGTGCTGTTCAAAATACTGGCAAACCTGAAAATTTGAGCACTCGCTCAATATTTGCAGTGACTGATTTTTGCCACGGGTTAAAACAATTCAAGGATAATAGTAGAGATTTGCTCCCCTTTTCATCATGGATAGTTCCCACATTATTTTCTAGCTCCACCCTCTATTATTCCTGGAACAAGTTCCCACAAACATTGGCCTTGTGATCTATTGTATTTACCGTTGTTTGACAACACATGCTTTTGGTACAGGTGTAAATATAGATTGAACATTTAATTGGCCCAAATCTCTTGTGGATATTAGCTTGATTGACAGATTGGAACTATGTATTGCAAGACCCCTGCTTTAAATGGTTGCAAAATAACATTAATTTTAAATTAGGTTTTCAATAAAAACTTTGGCAGGGAACGAAATGGGCGCTCGCCCGCTCGCGAATGCGAGATGGACGAGGTACGGGCGAGTACACAAACAGGTGCACTAGTCCGTATTTGCGAGTGCTGTAATCTGCTGTAGTCTACCCAATATCAAATACACACCTTGCATACATACAACAAGGACAAAAGCGTCTGAAAATCCATTTCGTTCACTGAGATGTTTAAAAGGTGACAGAAAATATTAAATTTGGGAGACACGGCTCTCGTACTTGACTAGAAAACAGTCTAGGAAGTGATCACTTGTGTTTGGCTGGAAACGCTGGCTGTGAACCAATCGCTACACATCTTATAAATGACGGCAAATTAAAATGGCGGCGCCCATTTGTTTTCATAGGTATGTGTGCGGTCAAAGGCTTAGCATGTAAGAGATTTTTACTTTCTCGTTTCTAAATGCAAATAAAAGACAATGTAGGACGATTTTGAACCTTACTGAGGTTACCTCTGCGTGTTTTAGTATGTTTTATCAGAGAAAATAGTCGATTTACACCAGTGGTCGCGAGTGACAAAGTAACGCGACACGTGTTTCTGAATGTCACACATTTTCGTCGGTCACTTCCTAGACTGTTTTCTAGTCAAGTAGATAATATACACAAATGGTGAATAGTATAATAAAATGGCTTTATATATGTTAGAATGATTTTTGTTCTGATTTTATGGATATTTATTATACGGACCAGTACTGATTGACACGGACCAGTACCCCTTAAGGTCCACTGGTCCGTAAAAACCAGTACTACCTCGCATCCCATTTTGATCCCTGTTTGGTGAGCTGACTTATTACTTAAATGCATTAATTTCTTTAAAAAAAATAGTTTATTATCCCATAAATTTTGTTTCAGACAAATAAACTTCAACATGTGATCCACAATTAAAGTTTTTGTTCGATAAAGGACTAGATTTATTCAATCCATAACAACAGTAATCAAAACATTACATTAACACCATTACGGTTGCAATTATTTGAATTGCATTATAGAACAGAAAAATGAATTGCAGTTAAGGATCGTGTTCAAAAGTTATTTTTCAAGATTTCGATGCACACCATATTTGCCCTAATAAGAGTGCTCCCGAAAGACCAGAAACGAACCTAATTTTTTTTTGGCCTAAAAGATCTTTAAAATGCAATACATTAAATTTGTTCAATCTTTTGTATGCAAAAATCCTCCTCAATTTTTTTTTTTTTTTTTTTTTTACACGTTTTATAAGAGCATTTTGCATAGCGCCCGGTCACTACACTTACGGGAAATATAGTATTAACTACGCATTTGGGATTACACAGTTTGACAGTATAGAGCGTTCAAGTAATCTTCACAAAACTTGGTAAACGTATGTGGTGCCTTTAGATATTAAAACTTTCTGTTAGTGTTCGAATTTACTTGTTTACACAAAGCCCTTAAGTTGATCTTCATATGCGAGGTTAATATTTTTATCCATCCCTTATTTGTAAATAGTTTTACCTATACATTTTAGCATACTTTTTAATAATTGACCTTTTAATTTTTTGTTTTCTTCAGTTTTCAAACACAAAATTACCTTAGAAAGTATGTATGTGTCGATGTGCTGTAAAACATTTATTCATGCTTTTATTTATATTTTTGTTACATTTTCATTTTGTTTGCAAGTTGACAATTTGTTTGTTTCAAGGGTATTATTCTCCACCTTTGTATAAACATCTATAAACCCATTATATAGGACTTCCTAATGTCCATGTTTCTATGGCAGCAAGATATCTCAAATCTTTAGAAAGCTTGATAAGTAAATGCACGTTATGGCTTAACTGTGCATGTTTTTAAGTATAAGGAACATTATTATATTGACGTAATTTGTGTTTCTATGGAAACAAAATTGTCATTTTAAGTCAATTTTTTGTTTTTCAGAACATAACTTAGCAAGATATCCTTATGTAAAGCCATGTCGGCTATGAAATTATGTGTTTTTCGAAGTATGTGTTTATGACTCTTTCTGTCATCAAATAAGCAATAACGTCTGTTTCTTACTGTATTTGGTATTATACTACTCAAAATTTGCTAAGGATCACTTTTATTCTTTCATGTAATTTTATTAGAAATTAATTCACAATAATGATATTAATTTCATTGATACTTCAACAATTCCACAATTTGAATCAAGTCATGAGATCACATGACCATACACTGCCCTAAATAATTTCATGTAAAATAGAAATAATGCTGTTTATTTCAGCAAGAAATTTAGGCAGCAAAAAAGTGATTCTTAGCAAATTTTGAGTAGTATATTATAAATGTACTTCAATGTGTTAACCGTATACTTGTTGCGAAATAAATTTGCTATATTAGTCTCGCTATATGTTTACTGTTGAATTATTGTCTACTGTATTTGCTGTTTTAAAGCCATCATTCTGTATTTTTGTTGCATTTGCTTGTACATGTCTGTTCCTATATTATGGCCTTAGCTGTATGATATATATTGTATCTGCTTATGTATATCTGTCCCTCTGTGTTTTGGCTGTATAGTTATTATAGTTGCTTATGTATATTTGTCCCTCTGAGTTTTGGCTATATAGTTACTGTATTTGCTTATGTATATCTGTCCCTCTGTGTTTTGGCAGTATAGTTATTGGTTACTGTATTTGCTTATGTATATCTGTCCCTCTGTGTTTTGGCTGTATAGTTACTGTATTGGCTCCCTCTGTGTTTTGGCAGTATAGTTATTGATTACTGTATTTGCTTATGTATATCTGTCCCTCTGTGTTTTGGCAGTATAGTTATAGGTTACTGTATTTGCTTATGTATATTTGTCCCTCTGAGTTTTGGCTATATAGTTACTGTATTTGCTTATGTATATCTGTCCCTCTGTGTTTTGGCAGTATAGTTATTGGTTACTGTATTTGCTTATGTATATCTGTCCCTCTGTGTTTTGGCTGTATAGTTACTGTATTGGCTCCCTCTGTGTTTTGGCAGTATAGTTATTGATTACTGTATTTGCTTATGTATATCTGTCCCTCTGTGTTTTGGCAGTATAGTTATAGGTTACTGTATTTGCTTATGTATCTCTGTCCCTCTGTGTTTTGGCTGTATAGTTACTGTATTGGCTTATTTATATCTGTCCCTCTGTGTTTTGGCAGTATAGTTATTGGTTACTGTATTTGTTTATGTATATCTGTTCCTCTGTGTTTTGGCTATCTCTGTGTTTTGGCAGTATAGTTATTGGTTACTGTATTTGCTTATGTATATCTGTCCCTCTGTGTTTTGGCTGTATAGTTACTGTATTTGCTTATGTATATCTGTCCCTCTGTGTTTTGGCAGTATAGTTATTGGTTACTGTACTTGCTTATGTATATCTGTCCCTCTGTGTTATGGCTGTATAGTTAATGTATTGGCTCCCTCTGTGTTTTGGCAGTATAGTTATTGGTTACTGTATTTGCTTATGTATATCTGTCCCTCTGTGTTTTGGCTGTATAGTTACTGTATTGACTTATTTATATCTGTCCCTCTGTGTTTTGGCAGTATAGTTATAGGTTACTGTATTTGCTTATGTATATCTGTCCGTCTGTGTTTTGGCAGTATAGTTATAGGTTACTGTATTTGCTTATGTATATCTGTCCCTCTGTGATTTGGCTGTATAGTTACTGTATTGGCTTATTTACATCTGTCCCTCTGTGTTTTGGCTGTATAGTTACTGTATTTGCTTATGTATATCTGTCCCTCTGTGTTTTGGCAGTATAGTTACTGTATTGGCTTATGTATCTGTCCCTCTGTGTTTTGGCTGTATAGTTACTGTATTTGCTTATGTATATTTGTCCCTCTGTGTTTTGGCAGTATAGTTACTGTATTGGCTTATGTATATTTGTCCCTCTGTGTTTTGGCAGTATAGTTACTGTATTGGCTTATGTATCTGTCCCTCTGTGTTTTGGCAGTATAGTTATAGGTTACTGTATTGGCTTATTTATATCTGTCCCTCTGTGTTTTGGCTGTATAGTTACTGTATTTGCTTATGTATATCTGTCCCTCTGTGTTTTGGCTGTATAGTTACTGTATTTGCTTATGTATATCAGTCCCTCTGTTTTTTGGCTGTATAGTTACTGTATTTGCTTATGTATATCTGTCCCTCTGTGTTTTGGCAGTATAGTTACTGTATTTGCTTATGTATATCTGTCCCTCTGTGTTTTGGCTGTAGAGTTATTGTATTTGCTTATGTATATCTGTCCCTCTGTGTTTTGGCTGTATAAGTTATTGTATTTTCTTATGTATATCTGTCCTTCTGTGTTTTGGCTGTAAATATAAGTTATTGTATTTGCTTATGTATATCTGTCCCTCTAAGTGTTGGCTGTATAATTATTGTGAACTGTATTTGCTATTGTAGAGCTCTCCCATCATGTCTATACCTCCTCCATCGCCCGTACGAAGTCCGCGGCAAGCAGGGTTCAACCGCCCGATGAGCTTCGGCGTCTCAGATAGCAATCCCAGGAGAACAGAGTACAAGTACAGTGTATGTATGGCATGATTCTTACCACACACCACCTCAACTTCGTCATGGATGCTTTGTCTTACCACATACCACCTCATCCTAGTCAAGGATGCTTTGCTTTTGATCTGTGTAGCGCTCTTTCCTACATCATGTTAGACAAATATTATTATTTTACCAGGTTTATGTGATCTAAACCACATTTGCCCATTGTTTTTTGTCCTAACAACCCATTTTATCGGTTTAATTGAAAGGAAATATTCTTCATTGACTTGCAAGAAAAGCCTATCATTGGGAAGCACTTTGTCAGACTGTTTTGTTCATTCCTCTCCCATTTCAAGACCGATCTATGATTTTTGAACCTGTGCGGGTCTTCAGATGATGATGTCACTATGGTGATTTGTCATTAGAAAACTCGCAGGTCCCTATCTTTTAAGATCAAGGTCACTCATTAAAGGGTGGGTATTTTGGTTGGGTCCTGTATAACTTTTTCAACAGTAGGGATTTTCCAAAAATGATAGTGTCAGCAAAAAGTGTTGTGAACAACTCCCTTGTCCGTAATCAAGGTCAAGGTCACACAAGAATGTAAAATGGTCAAGCTATTGTAAAAGCTTTATAACCTTCGAACCAATGCAGATTTTTGGATGATAATTTACAGAAAGGTTAATGTCAGCAAAACAACGGTGGTAAACAACTTCCAGATTCTATCTTAAAATTTGAGTCCTGATTTCAGAAAGCATGCAACAGTTGGACATATTTCATGATGTTTTTTGTTAAACTTCAGAAATGATTAATTGCAGATACTTCAAAGCTTGTGACGGCAAAGAAACAGAGACTAGTCTTCTTGATCATACCAATTGAAATAATCGTACAAAAAATCACCAACTTCAAACTTTCAGCTAAAAGCCTTTGTCAAGTTCCAGTGACTTTATTGTATGATTTTTTGCAGATTCCCTTTGAAATCAAAAACAGAATTGTGTGATTAATTATATCTCATGCTCAGTGCACATTTTTTCATATTTCCTTAGTTAGGCTTCCATTGATCCTGCCTATGTCACATATGGAGGTGATAATACTCATTTCACAAGATACAAAACTGATCCTGTCAGATTGCATGTGAAAAACTGACTGTAGGCTAATCATTTCAGGTGGAAAATGTTTTGATATAATCGTGTTGAAAGAAGGTTAACATGGAAAAGCTAGATTCGGGAAATGTTTACGGAAGAAAAGATCATGAAACTGTTTCATTATAAACTAATTGTGATAGCCAAAAAAGCATGGTTTGGCCAAACTATTTGACTAATTGTAAACTTACGGCACTGTTTGATGGTATTGCATGCATGGCTTGCTTCAGTTATATTAAGTTAATCTCAGTTTTGAATATTGTATAATTATTTAGCAAATAATTTATTTTCTGGCATGACTATTATTATTTTGCCAATTTCAAGATGTTATTTGTGGATAATTAATTTATACCCTGATATTGTAATTTTAGTTTTAAAAAGGACGCTTTCTGTCTTTTAAAGCTATCTCATATACCTAGCTACAGGCTGGGAACATTATGTCTTAAAATTTGACTGAATTTTAATTAATATAGGTTAGAGATTTATGGCCCTTGATTATGTTGAAATATGTAGACTTCAGCTTCATGCAATAACTAACCAACTAAATGTGTTGGTTTTCACACAATTATGTTTGAATATTTGATTAAGGAAGATCTAATGTGATTTGACAGTGAGGCAAATTGATGCATGTATTAGAGTTATTGCCCTTAATTAAACAAAAACATTTTAAGCTTGTTTTATGTGATACATTTAGCTAGAATGTTTGTACAATCAAATATACAATTAAACTTAAAACAAAATACAAACAAAAATAAAAAAAATAAAAATATTTTATAATATAATTTTAAAGGCTTGCCTGATAATTGGCTTATTTGTGTTTTTAAATCATATTAAATGCTTGTCTTTCAGTCTGTATAAGTTTCATAATTATCTAAATATTTATCACCTTAATATCACCTTAATTTGAGTAGAAAACGTCCAAAATTCAAATAAATCGCTGTTAATTGTTCTAAGTGTGTTGGTGTAGGTGGAAGTGCTTCCTGCAAAAGCTTGGTATTACCGTATTTCCCCTATTTCCCCTAATATTAGTGCCCGGGCTTTATACAATGCCAAGGGGGCACTTTTAAAAAAAGTTCAGTTTTATGTTTTGAATCCGATATTCTTTTTCTTCTCATCACAGACCCTGACAGTACCAGGACAGCCTCTGCAAGAAACACGTAGCAGCCGCTCTAAGTCATGGAGCGGTCGACCTATATGGCTTGAGAGAGAATATGCGAGTAGAATTAAGGTGCCTCATACATTCGTTGTTCACAACTACACACGCCCGACCATGTGTCAGTGGTGCAGGAAACTCCTTAAGGGTCTCTTCCGACAAGGGGTTCAGTGTAAAGGTTAGTACAGTGTTGTCTTTGTTTAATATATTCATACCCCGCACCATGACGATAGTGGAGCGGGCATATAGTATTACCATTTTCCATCCGTACGTACATACATACTTAAGGTTACTTTTTATGTCACCAACAACCTTGCACACTTCAAACTTCATATGCAGATTCACGCACACGAGTACGAAACATTCAGACGAAAAGTAGTCACCATGACCAATGTTGACCTACTTTTTACTATTCATGAATTCTGTTCAAGGATTTTCATATGTTAAGTTACCAATAGCCCTATACTCTTTAAAATGCATAATTATGCTTGCTGTTACTAAACCCTAAAAAAAACACCCTTCTTCAATGATGCTTATTATATCTTGCTATCCAACTGAAGAGCGGGGCAGCCATGTTCTATGGACAAATATTTCAGTTTATTTTTAGCTCTACTGATCAGAGATCAGCAGAGCTTATGCCGTGGTGCGTTGTCCGTCGTCCGTCCGTCTGTCTGTCTGTCCGTAAACTTTTTTTTGTAGCGACTACTCCTCTGAAACTACCGAATGGATTTTCATGAAACTTCACAGAAATGTTGCCCATGAAGTCTAGTTGATCCTAGCAATAATTCATGTAGATGTGAAATCCAAGATGGCCGCCAAATCTAAAAATAGGTTTTTAAAAAACAAGTTTGTAGCGACTACTTCTTGAAAACTATAAGGGATATTGATATGGGACTTTTTCTAAAATGATCAGCATGACATGATGTTGGTCCTTTTTGAAAATCATTTTGATTCAACGTTAAACATGGCTGCCAGCGGCCATCTTTGTTTACATAGAGTTATATAATGAAAACTTGTAGCGAACTATTCCTCTGAAACTACTTGACGGATTTTCATGAAACTTCACAGGAATGTTGCTCTTGATGTCTAATTGATCCTAGCAAAATTTCAGATCAGCCGGAAATTCAAGATGGCCGCCACGGCTAAAAATAGATTTTTAAAATATAAGTTTGTAGCGCCTACTTCTTGAAAACTATAAGGGATATTGATATGGGACTTTTTCTAAAATGATTAGCATGACATGATGTTGGTCCTTGTCGAAAATCATTTTGATTCGACGTTAAACATGGCTGCCAGTGGCCATCTTTGTTTACATAGAGTTATATAATGAAAACTTGTAGCGACTACTCCTCTGAAACTACTTGACGGATTTTCATGAAACTTCACAGGAATGTTGCTCTTGATATCTAATTGATCCTAGCAAAATTTCAGGTCGGCCAGAAATTCAAGATGGCCGCCACGGCTAAAAATAGATTTTTAAAAAATAAGTTTGTAGCGACTACTTCTTGAAAACTATAAGAGATATTGATATGGGACTTTTTCTAAAATGATCAGCATGACATGGTGGTTATCCGAGTCGAACATTATTTTGATTCAACATTAAACATGGCTGCCAGTGGCCATCTTTGTTTACATAGAGTTATATAATGAAAACTTGTAGCGACTACTCCTCTGAAACTACTTGAGGGATTTTCATGAAACTTCACACGAATGTTGCTTTTGATGTCTAATTGAGCTTAGCAAAATTTCAGGTTGGCCGGAAATTCAAGATGGCCACCACGGCTAAAAATAGATTTTTAAAAAATAAGTTTGTAGCGACTACTTCTTGAAAACTATAAGAGATATTGATATGGGCTTTTTTCTAAAATGATCAGCATGACATGGTAGTTATCCGAGTCGAACATTATTTTGATTCAATGTTAAACATGGCTGTCAGCGGCCATCTTTGTTTACATAGAGTTATATAATGAAAATTTGTAGCGACTACTCCTCTGAAACTACTTGACGGATTTTCATAAAACTTCACAGGAATGTTGCTCTTGATGTCTAATTGATCCTAGAGAAATTTCAGGTTGGCTGGAAATTCAAGATGGCCCTCATGGCTAAAAATAGATTTTCAAAAAACAAGTTTGTAGCGACTTCTTCTTGAAATCAAAATCAGTCAGTAGGGCTTCAAGGTCATTGACCTCTTGTTTATTATTGATTGATTTATTCTAAGTCGGAAATGTTAGCAAGTGACCTTATTAGTATTAAATGCTGTGCCAGATTGTAAACAGTATACTCTGGAAACAATGAACAATTTCTGTCTGTCTTATATATACAGAAAGACAAAATAATAAAATATCAGGGTTCTCCCCATGCATGTTTTGCATGTTGAACACGACGTGCTTTCAAAGGCGCAGCTAATTTGCGACAGCCCTTATATCTGCCGACATGCCAAGTTTTTTACTGAAGGAACTATTTCCAGCCTATTGTATTTAGGGTAGGAGAAAATTTGTATAGGTAACTGTAAATCACTGTTAGACATACAATTGCATCAGAAAATGCTGGTATTCAATTTTGTTTCAGTTGATGAGTCCCTCCCAATTAGACTAGTAATTAATTCCAACAGAAAGTATTTTAGGATTTTTAGCTCTACTGATCAGAGATCAGCAGAGCTTATGCCGTGGTGCGGCGTCCGTCGTCCGTCTGTCCGTCTGTCCGTCCGTCCGTCCGTTAACTTTTATTTGTAGCGACTACTCCTCTGAAACTACTGGATGGATATTCATGAAACTTTACAGAAATGTTGTCCATGAAGTCTAGTTGATCCTAGCAAAAATTCATGTTGATGTGAAATCCAAGATGGCCGCCAAAGCTAAAAATAGATTTTTAAAATACAAGTTTGTAGCGACTACTTCTTGAAAACTATAAGTGATATTGATATGGGACTTTTTCTAAAATGATCAGCATGACATGATGTTGGTCGTTGTCAAAAATCATTTTGATTCGACGTTAAACATGGCTGCCAGCGGCCATCTTTGTTTACATAGAGTTATATAGTAAAAACTTGTAGCGACTACTCCTCTGAAACTACTTGGCGGATTTTCATGAAACTTTACAGGAATGTTGGACTTGATGTGTAATTGATCCTAGCAAAATTTCAGATCGGCAAGAAATTCAAGATGGCCGCCACAGCTAAAAATAGATTTTTAAAAAATAAGTTTGTAGCGACTACTTCTTGAAGAACTAGAAGTGATATTGATATGGGACTTTTTCTAAAATGATCAGCATGACATGATGTTGATCCTTGTCGAACATTATTTGGATTTGACGTTAAACATGGCTGCCAGTGGCCATCTTTGTTTACATAGAGTTATATAGTAAAAACTTGTAGCGACTACTCCTCTGAAACTACTTGACGGATGTTCATGAAACTTCACAGGAATGTTGCTCTTGATGTCTGGTTGATCCTAGCAAAATTTCAGGCTGGCCGGAAATTCAAAATGGCCACCACGGCTAAAAATAGATTTAAAATAAATAAATTTGTAGCAACTACTTCTTGAAAACTGTAAGTGGTATTGATATGGAACATTTTCTAAAATGATCAGCATGACATGATGTTGATCCTTGTCGAAATTTATTTCGATGCAACTTTAAACATGGCCGCTAGCGGCCATCTTTGTTTACATAGAGTTATATAGTAAAAACTTGTAGCGACTACTCCTCTGAAACTACTTGGCGGATTTTCATGAAACTTTACAGGAATGTTGCTCTTGATGTGTAATTGATCCTAGCAAAATTTCAGATCGGCCAGAAATTCAAGATGGCCACCACAGCTAAAAATAGATTTTTAAAAACTAAGTTTGTAGCGACTACTTCTTGAAAACTAGAAGTGATATTGATATGGGACTTTTTCTAAAATGATCAGCATGACATGATGTTGATCCTTGTCGAACATTATTTGGATTTGACGTTAAACATGGCTGCCAGTGGCCATCTTTGTTTACATAGAGTTATATAGTAAAAACTTGTAGCGACTACTCCTCTGAAACTACTTGACAGATGTTCATGAAACTTCACAGGAATGTTGCTCTTGATGTCTGGTTGATCCTAGCAAAATTTCAGGCTGGCCGGAAATTCAAAATGGCCACCACGGCTAAAAATAGATTTAAAATAAATAAATTTGTAGCGACTACTTCTTGAAAACTGTAAGTGATATTGATATGGAACATTTTCTAAAATGATCAGCATGACATGATGTTGATCCTTGTCGAAATTTATTTCGATTCAACTTTAAACATGGCCGCTAGCGGCCATCTTTGTTTACATAGATTTATATAGTAAAAACTTGTAGCGACTACTCCTCTGAAACTACTTGACACATTTTTATGAAACTTCACAGGAATGTTGCTCTTGATGTCTAATTGATCCCAGAATTGTTTTAGGTCGGCCGGAAATTCAAGATGGCCGCCATGGCTAAAAACAGATTTTAAATAAAAAAAGTTTGTAGCGAATACTTCTTGAAAACTGTAAGTGATATTGATATGGGACTTTTTCTGAAATCATGTTGATTCTTGTCTAAAATTATTTTGATTCGACATTAAACATGGCTGCCAGTGGCCATCTTTGTTGACCTAGAGTTATATAGTAAAAACTTCAACTTGTAGCGACTACTCCTCTGAAACTACTTGACATTTTTTTATGAAACTTCACAGGAATGCTGATCACCTAGCTATCAAAATCTATCAGTAGAGCTTCAAGGTCATTGACCTCTTGTTTAGAATTACTGACATGTAATGAGTTTCAGAAAAAAAGCCCCGAAGATAAAGATGGTGGGAAATGCTAAATTTTGGGGTAAAAGTTGCGTTTTAAGCTCGACTGATCAGAGATCAGCAGAGCTTATGCCGTGGTGCGGCGTCCGTCGTCCGTCTGTCCGTCTGTCTGTCCTTAAACTTTTATTTGTAGCGACTACTCCTCTGAAACTACTGGATGGATATTCATGAAACTTTACAGAAATGTTGCCCATGAAGTCTAGTTGATCCTAGCAAAAATTCATGTTGATGTGAAATCCAAGATGGCCACCAAATCTAAAAATAGGTTTTTAAAAAACAAGTTTGTAGCGACTACTTCTTGAAAACTATAAGTGATATTGATATGGGACTTTTCTAAAATGATCAGCATGACATGATGTTGGTCCTTGTCGAAAATCGTTTTGATTCAACGTTAAACATGGCTGCCAGCGGCCATCTTTGTTTACATAAAGTTATTTAGTTAAAACTTGTAGCGACTACTTCTCTGAAACTACTCGACAGATTTCCATGAAACTTCACAAGAATGTTGCTCTTGATGTCTAAATGATCCTAGCAAAATTGCAGGTTGGTCGGAAATTCAAGATGGCCACCACAGCTAAAAATAGATTTTCAAAAAACAAGTTGGTAGCGAGTACTGCTTGAAAACTATAAGTGATATTGATATGGGACTTTTTCTAAAATGATCAGTATGGAATGTTGTTGATCCTTGTCGAAAATTAGCCAGCGGCCACATGAAGTTATATAATGAAAACTTGTAGCGACTACTCCTCTGAAACTACTTGACGGATTTTCATGAAACTTCACAGGAATGCTGTTCTAGCTATCAAAAACCTATCAGTAGAGCTTCAAGGTCATTGACCTTTTGTTTCCAAGTTTTGCCCCAAAATCTCATATTATTAACCTCATAACCGTGATTTACATGGCGATGTTAACATATATGTCTCGTTAAGACAATAGGGCCTTCATTTTTCATCTGATCTTTACCAAACTTTACCAGATTGTTAATGTCAATGAAAACTCAGACAAGTTCGAAAACCAGCCATATCGGACCAGTAACAGCGGAGTTATGGCCCATGATTTAGTTAAAAATTCTATATTTTGCCTCGTTAAGACGATAAGGCGTTCATTTTTTTATCCGATCTTTACCAGACTTTACCAGATTGTTAATGTCAATGATAGCTCGGACAAGTTCGAAAACCAGCCAGATCGGACCAGTAACAGCAGCGTTATGGCCCTTGATTTAGTTAAAAATGCTATATTTTGCCTCATTAAGGACCAGCAGAATTTATGGGATGGCGAGTTGTCCGTCGTCCGTCCGTCCGTCCGTTAACTTTTACCTCGTTAAGACGATAGGGCCTTCTTTTTTCAGCCGATCTTTACCAAACTTTACCAGATTGTTAATATCAATGAAAGCTCGGACAATTTCGAAAACCAGCGAGATTGGACTTGTAACAGCAGAGTTATGGCCCTTGATTTAGTAAAAAAACAAAACTATTTTGCCTCGTTAAGACGATAGGGCCTTCATTTTCCATCCAATCTTTACTAAACTGTACCAGATTATTAATATTAATGAAAGCTCGGACAAGTTCGAAAACCAGCGAGATCGGACACGTAACAGCAGAGTTATGGCTCTTGATTTAGTTAAAAATGCTATATTTTGCCTCGTTAAGACGATAGGGCCTTTATTTTCCATCTGATCTTTACCAAACTTTACCAAATTACTAATATTAATGAAACCTTGGACAAGTTTAAAAATCAGCCTAATCGGATAAGTAACACTAGAGTTATAGCCCTTAATTTAGTTAAAAATCCTATATTTTGCCTCGTTAAGACGATAGGGCCTTCATTTTTCATTCGATCTTTTCCAAATTTTACCAGATTGTTAATGTCAATAAAAGCTCAGAAAAGTTCGAAAAACAGCCAAATTGGACCAGTAACAGCGGAGTTATGGCCCTTGATTTCGTTAAATATGCTATATTTTGCCTTGTTAAGGCGAAAGGGCCTTCATTTTTCATCTGATGTTTACCAAACTTTACCAGATTTTTATTATCTCTACTGGCCAACCAGATCGGATCTCTACTGGCCAACCAGATCGGACCAGTAATGGCGGAGTTATGGCTCTTGATTTAGTTAAAAATGCTATATTTTGCCCCTTTTAAGACGATAGTCACTCGCTTCATCTATGTTATAAGAGCCATATTAGCCAGTAGAGCGTCCACAGCCCTCTTGGGCCTCTTGTTTTTCAACATTTTGCCCCAAAATCTCACAATGTGAACTTTCACATTAACTTACGACACAATGAAACATTTGTATATATAATTGTGCACCATTTTATCACTTCCATTAGATAAGTTTATGTTCAAACATCTTATTACAAAATGATTCGTGTTTTCAGCGATTTATTTTATGAAAAACACATTTTAGACCCAAAAATAAAGTATTTCAGATTGTCGTATTCAAAAGGACTTTTTTCTAGCACATCTCTGTACCATTCTCTGTGCAAAACAGTAAGAAACTAATTGTTTATAGCTCATTTAGTATTTTTAGCTCTACTGATCAGAGATCAGCAGAGCTTATGCCGTGGTGCGGCGTCCGTCGTCCGTCTGTCCGTCTGTCTGTCCGTCTGTCTGTAAACTTTTTTTTGTAGCGACAACTCCTCTGAAACTACTGAATGGATTTTCATGAAACTTTACAGAAATGTTGCACATGAAGTCTAGTTGATCCTAGCAAAAATTCATGTTGATGTGAAATCCAAGATGGCCGCCAAATCTAAAAATAGGTTTTTAAAAAACAAGTTTGTAGCGACTACTTCTTGAAAACTCTAAGTGATATTGATATGGGACTTTTTCTAAAATGATCAGCATGACATGATGTTGGTCCTTGTCAAAAATCGTTTTGATTCAACGTTAAACATGGCTGCCAGCGGCCATCTTTGTTTACATAGAATTATATAATGAAAACTTGTAGCGACTACTCCTCTGAAACTACTTGACAGATTTTCATGAAACTTCACAGGAATGTTGCTTTTGATGTCTAATTGATCCTAGCAAAATTTTAGGTCGGCCGGAAATTCAAGATGGCCGCCATGACTAAAAATAAATTTTCAAAATACAAGTTTGTAGCGACTTCTTCTTGAATACTATAAGTGATATTGATATGGGACTTTTTCTAAAATGATCAGCATGACATGATGTTGGTCCTTGTCAAAAATTGTTTTGATTCAACGTTAAACATTGATGCCAGCGGCCATCTTTGTTTACATAGAGTTATATAGTAAAAACTTGTAGCGACTACTCCTTTGAAACTACTTGGCGGATTTTCATGACACTTTACAGGAATGTTGCTCTTAATGTCTAATTGATCCTAGCAAAATTTCAGATCGGCCAGAAATTCAAGATGGCCGCCACAGCTAAAAATAGATTTTTAAAAATGAAGTTTGTAGCGACTACATCTTGAAAACTATAAGTGATATTGTATGGGACTTTTTGTAAAATGATCAGCATGAGATGATGGTTATCAGAGTCAAACATTATTTTGATTCAACGTTAAACATGGCTGCCAGTGGCCATCTTTGTTTACATAGAGTTATATAATGAAAACTTGTAGCGACTACTCCTCTGAAACTACTTGACGGATTTTCATGAAACTTCACAGGAATGTTGCTCTTGATGTCTAATTGATCCTAGCAAAATTTCAGGTCGGCCGGAAATTCAAGATGGCCGCCACGGCTAAAAATAATTTTTCAAAAAACAAGTCTGTAGCGACTACTTCCTGAAATCAAAATCAATCAGTAGAGCTTCAAGGTCATTGACCTCTTGTTTTAATTTATAGCCTAGTAACACCAAATGTATTACAGAAATCAACGATTTTATTCATTTTTTCCAAGTTTTGCCCCAAAATCTCATATTATTAACCTCATATCCATCTATAAAACCTTGATTTACATGGAGATGCATTTGGAAGAGCATTTCCGCACTATTAAATGATTCTTATTTGCTCAAATGATTTTTTATCAAATTATTCAAATTTCTGGAGATTTTCTCTTAAAAACGCAACTTTTACCTCAAAATTTAGCATTTCCCACCATCTTTATCTTCAGGACTTTTTTTCTGAAACTCATTACATGTCAGTGATTGTAAAATTCCTAAAATACTTTCTGTTGGAATTTGTTTGACCTTGACTCTTATTTTCGGCTATAATTACTGGCCTAAATACAGCTTTTGTGTGAAGCCAACATATATATTAAAAGATAAACGCAGGTGTTTCATTAGTTGTGTTTTGGTGTATTTCATTCTAAAAACAATGAAATATCACAAAGTTCTTATAGTACAGCTTATTTTTTAAGTTGTTTTTTTCTTCTTCATAAAGGTAAAATTTGAAGTAATATATACCGCTATACCCTAGATACTGGTCAATATACCAATGCTTTTCATAGAGAAAACTTTACTCGGGCCTCAAGTTTATATACCTGAGCTAATTGGTCATGTAGCATGTTAGCAGTAAGTAAGTAACCTCTCCATGACTTTTCAATGATCATTTAGTGTTGGGTCCTTAACTGACATAGGTTATTAATTACCCTGCCAAATTGGCACAATTGGGGGGTGGGGGCCAGTTTGTGGGTGTGGGGGAACCCTGTATATAATTCTGACAGTGTAACCAATGTGTGTACTCGAACATCATAAAATGCTGTCAAATCCATGTTATTCCTTTATCAAAAGAAACTTAATTCAACACATTTCAAACCTTGTTCTGTGGAATTTTTAGAATTTGGTGGTGATTTAATTTCACTTATTTCATGGTATTACTGCAGCACGAATTCTGATGTTAGAAATACGAAACTTGCTTACGAATCATCTTCTTCGTTTTTTGAAAGACTTTTTTTTTTTTATTGACACCATTGATATTGTAATTCTGTTACAGTTTTACCAGGATTTGTTTTGTCTGACAAGTGTTTGTTTCTTGTGTTTGATATGTTTATTTTAAATGAAGAATCAAAGTGTGAATGTTTTAGTTTAATAATTTTACTTATAGATACAATATCTAAACAGTTGCTTTGTCGTGACAACAGGAACACTTGTGAACTTACATCAATGGTACTTGTTTACATTTATCCATTATGTGGTCCTGTCTTAACTCCATTAAGAGACGGGAAAGCTTATATTAGCAGGATTTTATAATGGATATTTCGACAATGAAACAAGTTTAAAAACATTTTTTACTGGAAAAAATTACCTATTGTTTTAATTTTACAATATTCAATTTTTAAAGTCGAAATTAAGGTTTTATTTCATACCCAAGCCAACCCTGTTTTCCCCTAGAGAAGGGGTTGGTTTGGATATAAATGTTAATACTTGGACCACGTATTGATTGTCGTCACAATTCATGCAACTATATAATTATGTCGGAACAGAGAATTTGTTCCATATTGAAATTTGTATTTTACTAAATACATTGTATATATATACTGAACAAAAAAGGTCTAGCACCACGTTTTAAGGACATAAGATTAAACATATGAACATCGAATTTGATATTATTGTTTGAATATATTAGAAATATTAGTTAAGGATGGGATTTTCAAAAAAATCATGTTATTTTATTATTTTCGACGTATCAGAATTACCTCCAATATATTGAAAACAACTTATTTCATTATACAAACATATTGCTTTGAACAAATTTAATGTTTGGCATTGACAATACTTAAATTGCCCATCTGTCATTGTTTAAAAACCGCTGAAATGTGTTCACAAACGATTATTATTCTCAAACAAAAACATTAAAAGTTCCGTAATTTTAAAATTACCTCCCTTTCATTGAAATGATAACCTATAAAAGTATGTTCCCATCATTTTATTGACAAATGACTTCGTAGCATTAGTATTAGTCATATCTATGTCATTTTATCTCGTCTATGGAAATGACATGCATTTGATGTGCTAAATTTAATTTGTTCAGTATGTGTTTTTTTTCATTTTTCAGTACATCGATTTTGCTAGTTATCAGGACTTTTCAAAACATACTTATGGAGATAATCGAATTTAAAATTACTAGTTGTTAACCCTTAACCCGCTAAGCATGACTATAATAGCCTTTGTGTCCATTGTAAACCCAGATCAGCCTGCGAGTAACCCCTTTTTCACATAAATGGAATGGTCTTAATTCAAAGAAAGAACAGTCCATTCTATAATGTAGGGGGTTACGGGTTAATGAATAAACAGCACTGTACAGCATACACATTTAAATTCAGTGATTTCAAAAAGTAACTAGACAGTAACAAAGTGAAATGAGTGTTACTGGCAATACATAAAACACGCATTTATCTTCGAATACTTTCAGATTGTCGGTTTAACTGCCACAAGAAGTGTGCTCCTCATGTACCAAAGGAATGTGCCGGGGACCTGCCGGTAGGAGACGGTAAGTTGTCTGGTTACACAATACAAGAACTTTATATTATTGACTCTTGCATTTGTATGAGCATCGATTCAGAATTTTGTAACTGCCCCAAGTAAAAAGTGTGGGGATTCAGCCATTGTCCTGTTTCCAAGTCTGTAGTTGTGGGACTAGAATTAATATGGGGTAATTTCTAACACACAGAACTAGTGAAAATGAGTATGAAAAATAAATTGTTGTTTGATTGTGTAATTTTGTCAGTTTGCTTAGCAATTGTTGATGTTAGCCAAACAGATACATTTGTTAGAACATATGACCATTTAACCTTCAATGTTTACATGCCTGTAGATGTGATCTTGTCCACTATGTAACAGAATGAGATAATTTAACAACATAATTATACCCCCGCTTTCACAAAGTGAGGTGGGAGCTATATAGGAATCACATTGTCCGTAACGTCCCATCGTGTCACGTCGCTTTCACAAAGTGAGGTGGGAGCTATATAGGAATCACATTGTCCGTAACGTCCCGTCGTGTCACGTCGCTTTCACAAAGTGAAGTGGGAGCTATACAGAGTATTTGCCAGCCAACCATGCAGCCGTCTTTTTTGCACGGCCGTTTTTGAAAAATTGCGGCCACTATTTGGAGGAGTGGGCGTGTTTTTTGCTAAACAACACTTCCAAACCCTTACTTTCTCAATATTGTTATGTTTTTATACATTTATAGAAAATAAGATGATCTAAATTGCACGTTTTCTCCCTTTTTCTGTGAAAATAAATTACCCCAGAGACGCCCACTTGTCGCGAATTGGCGCGCATGTTAGTAAATTATTTTGCACACCCTGTTTACATATTTGCACAGACAGTTCTTGAATTTTTGCCTAATACACTTAGGCTATATAGGAATTAAGTATTCCTAATATTGTATTATGAACCGAAGCGTTGTGGTGTAGTGGTTACAGCGTCTGCCTTGCATTCGGGAGGTCGTGGGTTCGAGTCCCCTGACCGCGTCATACCAAAGACTTTAAAAATGGAGTAGTCACTTGTAACCCTTGCCTGACGAGCAAATAATGGGTAGTGCTACGACTGATTGACCAGTGTCAGAATAATGTGACTGGGTGGGTGGGGTATCATGTCTACTACGGCGTGGTATTCCAGTGTGGCAGCACTATAAAGAAACCATTGAGTTCGCTGCTTCAAGTAGACATATCATCACATCACACAACAACACACAGATAAAAGTCCAAACATTGTGCCTATAATCGTCGGGTAGGACGCCTGTCGTAGGTGGAGGGACTATAATCCTTAGAAATACACACACACACACATATTGTATTATGACCTGTTGACACATTTTTTCTCAAACATTTTCAAATTGATTGTTTCCAAACTTTAAGTACGCATAACAACTGATGACCGTAGGTCCCTGTACATCACACATCATTGATTGGCTAATTTATTACAGAATTATTGCCCTTTATTTGACTTAGAATTTTCCACTCTAATATTGTATAATAACCTGTTAACACTTTTTTTCTCAAACATTTTTGAATTGATTGTTCCCAAACTTCATGTATACATAACAACTGATTACCTTCTGTCCCTCTACATGACACATTGTTGATGCCTAATTTATTACAGAATTATGGCTCTTTATTTGACTTAGAATGTTTCACTCTATAATGAACTTCATGTGACTTTCACTTTAAAACTGTTCATGGATTTGTTATTACACTTGACATACAATTCACATGTGATGATATGTGTGCCTGCATCAATGGTTTTTCGATGCTGCAATGTTGTTTTTTTACAGAAGTATGGCCCTTTATGATAGAGTTTTTTTAATGTTTTTTTCACATTAAATATTTTAGACATTTATTTTTCTTGATTTTGCCCATCCTCATCAGCTATAGCAAAAAAGCGGGGGTATTGATCACCTTCAGTGATAATTTTAGTTATATATTTAAACAATTATGATGGTTTACATATATACAAAACCAGGTCACAGTCATAACTTTGGTTCAGTATAAATATAATTTTAGGCAATGTCTGTCTGCTGCGTTACATTGGAAGGAATTAAGATAATTATATGAAACTTGGTACATAACTTTTAGCTTAGCAGCATTCTGTGCATCATCCTAAAAATAGGTCATAATTTTCACCATTGATTTAGAGATTCAAAGCTCGCAACTGAGCCTTAATTATAATCTGCTTCACGTTTTATCCATTCAATATTTAATTTTCTATATTTCTTAAATTACAAAAATGTCATTTTGTCATGCCTTTTCAAAGGTGAAGAAGAGTTCAAAGTTGTCATGGTTTAAGTTTCATCTTGACAGTAACAATATAAAATGGAGATGCTCATGTTACCGCATAAAAAAATTATTATTCCAGTCAGGTATTTTTTTATTTTTTTTTAAAAGACTCACTGCCATATTGCACTTACAACATTGTCTGCTCAACTCCTTCAACAGTTTTAGTGGATTTCTTGATATTTTTGGGAAAGTACCAGTACCAATATCTGCCATTAAGGTGTGTGTTTCAGTAGGATAAGTTTTCACAGTTTTTTCCCTGTACTTATAATGTAGAAGGATATTGGGATAAAGACATGATTTTGTTGACAGCAACATACATCTTGTGTGTTTTGTTTGTGTCAATTTAAAAGTGCTTTTAATTTGCATGAATATGCAGTGATTTTAAAGATTTGGATGGAAACAAAAATAAAGTATTGCATACTCCTAATGCACTTGGCAAAAATCCTGCAATCCAATTAGTTTACGTTAAAATATGTGCAACTTTTAAACAGTGTCATAAATCAAGTCGTATGACGTTAAACCATAAACGTGATGTCATTTAGTTTTATTTCAATGCGTTTGTCAGTAAAACAGTGAAAAGCTATAAAATGCATTAGAAACAATCTGCACAATGGTAATTTAAACATGTTGCAATGTGCAAAAGTTAGAAAAACATCAAACTGAGGCAGATTAAAGCAACAACAACAGCTGCTGCTGCTATTTATTACCTTTTCCAATGGATTGGAAACTAGTAGTTTTACAATGTTAAGCGTCCTATTTGCATGTTGGGTACTAACAGATATAGAGAATATCATGTTAGTGACTGATCTCATCCAGTTTATCAGGTGAGGCTGAGAAAAAAATGAAGCCCGAGGCTGTGCTGAGGGTTTAATTTTTTTCGTTCCGAACCTGATAAACTGGATGAGATCAGGCACTAACATGATATTCTATTTATCATGTTGATCTTTTAACATCATTTAATTTACCCCCATTTCTTTCCATTCAAAAATACCCAGATGTCGTCAAATATACCATGACGTCATCAAAAGAGTTGCTAACGTCATCAAAAGAGGTTCACCTGACGAGATAGGAAAGTAACCGCCAAGATAAGATTTTATCTCAGGCACCTTGTTTCTCGGCAGAATTATACAGATCGACATGATAAATAACGCTTCCGAGGTCGAGAGGGTAAAGACACTGAGTTTGAAACTTTATCGCCTCATACCACTGTGGGTTTGAATCCCACTGCGATGTCGACTTGTAAATGAGAAAGTGTCGATTCTTACGGATAGTGGGAGGTATACAGTACTGGTTCTACCCAAGAATAAGTGAGTGCTCAACCTCCACCACTAAAAATCTACCGTAGTACATAAAAATAATATGCTGAAAAATGACATTAATTACCAAACAAGCCCACATGAGTGTATGATTGTGTATGATTGTGATCGTTGTTTCAATGCACAAAGCAACCATCATTCTATAAGATCACTTAGTTTCACACAAGATGGCTGTTCCAGTGTACTGCACACAGCACATCTGACTGTTTTGTTCACATAGAATTTGTTACACCTCCTGCCATCCGTATTGATTCTTACCGATGGCGGGAGGTGTACAGTGCTGGTTCTACCCAGGAAAAGTGGGTGGTCTGCCTCCACCACAAAAACAAATTTCCACCATCATATATAACCTTACATGTGTTGAAAATGAGGTAAAACACCATAAAAACAAACAAACAAATATAACTATACAAAATTCTGTTCACTGTTTCAGTGTACTTTGCAGTGTAATACATCACTTGTCATCCCTGTTTCAGTGTACTTTGCATTGGTATACATCTTCAGTGTACTTTACAGTGTAATCCCATGTTTTCCCTATTTCAGTGTACTCTACATTGGAATACATCCCATGTGTTCTGTATTTCAGTGTACTTTGAACAAAATGACATCTCCGAGACGGAGAGTAGCAATGGTACGGAGGTGTCTGAGATTCCAGAGGACGACCTGCTCCTGGAGGGGGAGAGAGATTACGAGAGTGATGAACAGGACAGAAAACCTCCACTTAGGTAAAAGAAGAATTGGGTGCTTGTAAATTAATGAACCATATAAATCAGTAGACTCTGTGTGATCCAGTTTTATCATGAGTAAAAACAGAAAAAGCCTCTGGATGATCCAGTTTTATCATGAGTAAAAACTGAAAAAGCCTCAGTGTGTTCAAGTTTGATTATGAGCAAAAACAAACAAAAACTGGATAACCAGTTTTATCATGAGTAAAAACAGAAAAAGCCTCTGGATGATCCAGTTTTATTAGATCACCTGAGCCGAAGGCTCAAGGTGAGCTATTGGGATCACTCTGCGTCCGTCGTCCGTCGTCCGTCGTCCGTCCGTCCGTCGTCGTCGTTAACTTTTCTTCAAACGACTTCTTCTCAGAAACCGCTTGGCTAATTTTGACTAAACTTCACATGGATAATCCTTAGATGAATGCTTTTTAGGTTTGTTAAAATTAGGTCAGCGCGACATCAAAGATGGCCGCCATTACCATATATGGTCGAAACCTTAAAAAATCTTCTTCTCCAGAACCGCAGGACAGATTTCAACAGTTTTTCTTTTAAAATGATCGCCAACGCCTAGACTATCAAGTTTGTTCAAATGAAGTCCCCGGGGTCAAAAATGGCCGTGCCCCGGGGATCCAAAATTTGAATATTGAGATTTTGCATGTTTTTCATATAGACATATAGGAAAAAACTTTAAAAAATCTTCTTCTCTGAAACCACAAGGCACAGAGCTTTCATGTATTACATGTAGCATCAGCTTATGGTCCTCTACTAAGTTTGTTCAAATGGTGACCCTGGGGTCAAATTTGTCCACGCCCCGGTGGTCACAGTTTTACATAGACTTATATAGAGGAAAAAAAATAAAATCTTCTCAGAAACTACAAGAGCCAGAGGTTTGATATTTTGCATTTACTATAAGCATATGGTCCTTTACCAAGTTTGTTCAAATTGTGACCCAGGGGTCACATTTGGCCCCACCCCGGGGGTCACAGTTTTACATAGGCTTGTATAGGGAAAAACTGAAAAAAATCTTCTTCTCTGAAACTACAAGAGCCTGAGGTTTAATATTTTGCATTTACTATAAGATTATAGTCCTTTATCAGGTTTGTTCAAATGGTGACCCTGGGGTCACATTTGGCCCCGTCACGGTGGTCACAGTTTTACATAGACTTGTATAGGGAAAAACTTAAAAAAAATCTTCTTCTCTGAAACTACAAGAGTCAGAGGTTTAATATTTTGCATTTACTATAAGATTATGGTCCTTTACCAAGTTTGTTCTAATGGTGACCCTGGGGTTACATTTGGCCCCGCCCCAGCGTTCACATGTTTTACATAGACTTCTATAGGGAAAAACTTAAAAAATCTTCTCCGAAACTGCTTGAGCCAGATGTTCAATATTTTGATATTTTCTACAAGCTTATGATCCTTTACCAAGTTTGTTCAAATGGTGACCCTTGTGTCAAATTTGGCTCCGCCCCGGGGGTCGCAGTTTAACATATACTTATATAGGAATTTTTTTAAAAATCTTCTCTGAAACTACAAGAGCCAGAGGTTTAATATTTTGCAATTACTATAAGATTATGGTCCTTTACCAGGTTTGTTCAAATGGTGACCCTGGGGTCATATTTTGCCCCGCCTCGGCGGTCACAGTTTTACATAGACTTGTATAGGGAAAAATTAAACAAATCTTCTTCTCTGAAACTGCAAGAGCCAGAGGTTTAATATTTTGCATTTACTATGCACTTATGGTCCTTTACCAAGTTTATTAAAATTGTGACCCTGGAGTCACATTTGGCTCTGCCCCAGGCGACACATGTTTTACATATACTTGTACAGGGAAAAACTTAAAAAATCTTCTTCTCTGAAACCACAAGGTACACAGCTCTCATATAATACATGTAGACCTTGGGTCATATTTGGCCATGCCCCAGAGGTTACACTCTAGCACCTTCATTTTGTCTTTGATCTTTACCAAACTTTGTCAGTGTCTTTATATCAATGTTGGTAAACAACAGAGGCCACATTTCTTGGACAATCTTAACTAAATTTGCACAGATTGTATATGATCATAAGATTTCGAAGAAGTTCGATAATGGACAATTACTCAGGTGATCGATATAGGGCCATCTTGGCCCTCTTGTTATGAGTAAAAACAGAAAAAGCCTCTGTGCGATCCAGTTTTATCATGAGCAAAAACAGAAAAACCCTCTGGATGATCCAGTTTTATCATGAGCAAAAACAGAAAAACCCTCTGGATGATCCAGTTTTATCATGAGCAAAAAATAAAAGGAAGCCGCTGGATATTCAGTTTTATCATTAGTAATAACAGAAAAAGCCATTTGTCAAGTTTTATCAGTAAAGCCATGTGTGATCAGGCCTTCATCCCTACATGAGGTTTGTGTTACCTTTACACTTTAAATACAATTCACTCAATCAGTCGAAAGAATACCATTAATTAAAAAGTGTGGGCATAGGCAGAGGCGCGCTTTGGACTTGCTGTAGTTAATAATAATTTGCAGACATGCAAGTTATGCAGAAAACTAACTGAACACTGTGAGTTTATTTTTTTTTTTCAAGATTGCCGTGTTTACCTTTAACATTGACGAATTGAAAACAGACTTTGGACACTATTTTCAGCCCAACCCAAAGTAGTAACATTCCGTTGATGAGGATTGTCCAGTCTGTGAAGCACACCAAAAAGACCGGTCCCAAGGTGCTGAAGGAAGGGTGGATGGTGCACTTAACAGACAAAGATAGTCAGGTTTGTCGCCTTGCTTGTTTTAAAGGCCGCTTAAATGGTTCTAAACTTAGACTGAAGGAATGAAATTCTTCATAATAAGATTTGAATCTTGGTCATTGTTCCATCAAAGGTTGTTACACCCCCGCTTTCACGGATGAAGTGGGGGCTATATAGGAATCACGCTGTTCGTAACTGCCCATTGCGTAACACATTTTTGTCGCATCGCATAACACGTATTCATTACTTGCATTTCTCAAACAGATTTGAATGGGTTGTTCCCAAACTTCATATACTCATAACAACTGATGACCTTATGTCCCTCTACATCACCCATGGTTGATTGCATAATTTATTACAGAATTATGGCCTTTTTTTTCACATAGCTATAATTGACCTTTAGCATTCTGAAGGTCATAAAGAACGATGCCTACGAAGAAATGTCCCATAGGGCATTGTCCGTCGTGTTGAGAAAACTGATATTATATTGTATATTAGATGTCTGAAATCAATTGAGACAGAAAATCGTGACTGGCTGACATGATTTGAAACGTAGCTTCATATTAATATCTATATATTTTTTATGACTATGTACTAGTGTAATAAAATGAACATTATTGGTTTGACATTTCTAACAATGTGTATAACGGTGACTCAAACAGCCAAAGGTTGTTTTGTATTAGGACGGCATGCAGAGCCCTATAGTGATAATTGTCTGTCCATCCAAGCAAGCGCAGCTATTCTTGTGAGACTAGGTTACAGGTTTCGAGTAGTTATGTATGTAGGGAAATTTGTTTTCCGTTACATAACTTTGAAAACCATTATGATAATGTAATCAGATTTCACAGATAGACTGTCCGTGCTGAGTGGCCGATTCCGGTTCATTTTTGGTTCAGTAGGTCAAAGGTAAAGGTCACCATGGACTAATTATGAAAGTGTGTGTCTGCACGATTCTTCAGCCAGATGTTTACCAATAAATGTTAGAGTAGGGCCCTCATGTAACTCTTTATGTCCCTAAAGGGAGGGGGCAAATAGCTTCGAAAGTATTGAAAGAAATTTCATGAAACTTCACACAACTGTTAATCACAATCACAAAGATGTGTCACTCGCAATAATCATATCTTTACCACAATGGTCAAGGTCACACTTGGAAAAGTTAGGTGAACATAGGGGCATTTGTCACTTACTGAAAACATTTCTTGTTAATCGTGAATTGTAAATGTAAATATTGAATGGTATTTTACACTTTAGAAGATTATGAATGTTTTATTTTTACACCATGTTTTACAGAGAAGACGCCATTATTGGAAACTCGATAGCAAATCAATTACAATGTTCCAGAACGAGAACTCGACAAGATATTACAAGGTAAAACCTATTTCCATCTTCTTTAATAAGTTTAACGTGTTGTATAATTAATGCCAAGTTACTGCCCATGGGCATTGGCAGAATATGGAAATTCTGTCACACAGTTTGTGCGTAGACTGACTAGGGGATGATAGAAGAAATAAATAAATCACCCTGTAATAACACTCTGCAACGCTCACTGCTAATAGGGATTGGGTTGGAATATCTAAATACACAAGTGCAGCAGACGTGAATTATGGAAAATAAAGTTTTCTTCCTATTTTAATAATTTAATAAAATTCCCTACCCCGGCAGTGGCATGAAAATGAGTCCACCTCGCATGACCCCGGCGGTGGCATGAAAATGAGTCTGCCATGCATGATGCCGGCGGTGGCATGAAAAAGAGTCGCCCTCACATTACCCATGTCATGTGTCTACGCCATGGTATTCCAGTGTGGCAGCACTATAAGTTGAGAATTGAGCTGACAGCTAGGAGAATATATTGATTTCATTTGACTGAATGCACAGTTAAACTTTAAACTCCATGCATACAATAACACCTGCATGCTGCTTTACATTAACCAAGAAAACATTTCGACAAGAAAATCCCCTTCATGATTTATATTCAAAGGGTGTTAAGGCGTCATCCACGGAAGCAAATTATATTAAACAAAAATGTCCAAATTCTCAAATATGAAACCAAGATACAAAAAGACAACCTGAGCATTAACACCATTGCCCATAATTCACAATACAAATGGCAAATTATAGGTGTAACATGCCTATTGATCTTTGCATTGAGTTATGAATGTATTAAATTTTAAATGCCATTCATATCTAGGCCCAATTTAAAAAAGACTAACTTTATTCTCGTCACAAATGGCCAATATGCTGCCAAAAATTCCCAGAAAATTGGGGGCTATGTATCTTCTAAAGAAGAACTTATTAGTGAATGAATGCTCCCTTTAAAAACATAAACACTGAGATAGATGCCAAAATATTCTATTCATACTTATTTCCATGTAAGCAATAAATAATCGAAACTCATAATTTTAACATGACAATGCTTGAGAAGGGGGGTTAGGAAGGCACTTTTTTCTCTAGCAAACCACTCGTAGAGTTTATATTGTAAAAGTAATGTATTTCCCCGACCCACAACACACTCATTGGAGAAAATAATTGGGCTTACCATTATTGGTAGCTGAATTTTTTTTTAAAAAATATAATATTCATGTTACACAATATGAAGAAATAAAATAAAAACGTGTATTATAACAAGCGTTGTATATGTTACAGGAAATTACCCTGTGCAGTATTCTGGGCATTGAAACATTCAAAATGAATCCTAGCGCAGAGTTCCCGCGGGCACCCCATGTTTTTGAGATCCGCCTACAGAACATGATATACTATGTGGGCGAGGATCCCTTTTACGGGTCAGAAGAGGGCAGCCTGGTCGTCTCCACTGAGAGTGGGAAGGGTCTGGAGCAGGCACGACACTGGGAGCACGCTATACGACAAGCCCTGATGCCTGTGACGCCCACCTCCAGCATAAACCAGGGTACCAAGGACAGATGTATGCATGCTGCCTATCTTACTATTCATTATTCTTTTAAAGCCACAATACTGCTAGTAGTATTCTTTTAAAGCCACAATACTGCTAGTAGTATTCTTTTAAAGCGCAATACTGCTAGTATTATTCTTTTAAAGCCACAATACTGCTAGTAATATTCTTTTAAAGCACAATACTGTTAGTATTATTCTTTTAAAGCCACAATACTGCAAGTATTATTCTTTTAAAGCCACAATACTGCCAGTATTATTCTTTTAAAGCCACCATACTGCTAGTATTATTCTTTTAAAGCCACCATACTGCTAGTAAATAAAATACTTGTGCAATCAAATTGTCCGTAAAGGTATTTTTCAGATAATTACAGTTGATGTGTTTTTAGCTCAACTGATCAGAGATCAGCGGAGCTTATGCCGTGGTGCGGTGTCCGTCGTCCGTCCGTCCGTCCGTCTGTCCGTCTGTCTGTCCGTAAACTTTTATTTGTAGCGACTTCACAGCTGAAACTACTGGATGGATATTCATGAAACTTTACAGAAATGTTGCCCATAAAGTCTAGTTGATCCTAGCAAAAATTCATGTTGATGTGAAATCCAAGATGGCCGCCAAAGCTAAAAATAGAGTTTTAAAATACAAGTTTGTAGCGACTTCTTCTTGAAAACTATAAGTGATATTGATATGGGACTTTTTCTAAAATGATCAGCATGACATGATGTTGATCCTAGTCAAAAATCGTTTTGATTCAACGTTAAACATGGCTGCCAGCGGCCATCTTTGTTTACATAGAGTTATATAGTAAAAACTTGTAGCGACTACTTCTCTGAAACTACTTGGCGGATTGTCATGAAACTTTACAGGAATGTTGCTCTTGATGTCTAATTGATCCTAGAAAAATTTCAGGTCGGCCGGAAATTCAAGATGGCCGTCACAGCTAAAAATAGATTTTTAAAAAATAAGTTTGTAGCGACTACTTCTTGAAAACTATAAGTGATATTGATATGGGACTTTTTCTAAAATGATCAGCAATACATGATGTTGATCCTAGTCAAAAATCATTTTGATTCAACGTTAAACATGGCTGCCAGCGGCCATCTTTGTTTACATAGAGTTATATAGTAAAAACTTGTAGCGACTACTCCTCTGAAACTACTTGGCGGATTGTCATGAAACTTTACAGGAATGTTGCTCTTGATGTCTAATTGATCCTCTCAAAATTTCAGGTCGGCCGGAAATTCAAGATGGCCGTCACAGCTAAAAATAGATTTTTAAAAAATAAGTTTGTAGCGACTACTTCTTGAAAACTATAAGTGATATTGATATGGGACTTTTTCTAAAATGATCAGCATGACATGATGTAGATCCTTGTGGAAAATTATTTTGATTCGACGTTCAACATGGCTGCCAGTGGCCATCTTTGGTTACATAGAGTTATATAGTAAAAACTTGTAGCGACTACTTCTCTGAAACTACTTGACGGATGTTCATGAAACTTCACAGGAATGTTGCTCTTGATGTCTAGTTGATCCTAGAAAAATTTCAGGTCGGCCGGAAATTCAAGATGGCCGCCACAGCTAAAAATAGATTTAAAATAAATAAATTTGTAGCGACTACTTCTTCAAAACAATAAGAGATATTGATATGGGACTTTTTCTAAAATGATCAGTATGACATGATGTTGGTCCTTGTCGAAAATCGTTTTGATTTGACCTTAAACATGGCTGCTTTGTTTACATAGAGTTATATAATGAAAACTTGTAGCGACTACTTCTTTGAAACTACCTGACGGATTTTCATGAAACTTTACAGGAATGTTGCTCTTAATGTCTTATTGATCTTAGCAAAATTTCAGGTCGGCCTGAAATTCAAGATGGCCGCCACGGTTAAAAATAGATTTTCAAAAAACAAGTCTGTAGCGACTACTTCCTGAAATCAAAATCAATCAGTAGAGCTTCAAGGTCATTGACCTCTTGTTAAAAGATACGGTATGTTTGTGAGATCTTCAAATTATAGTTGTCAAATTATGTTATTTAGGCTGAGTTCATATTGTCATCAAACTAAGACCATTAAACATTTTTTTGATTATTAAGAATAGTAGATATATGATACAGTGAATGTTTTTAATCACAAAAGCAACCTTTATGTTGCAATTTCTCAGACATCAATTATAACTCGTAAGATCGTACATTTATAGAATATTTTAATTGTGTTGTTATTTTGTTCTTTTGATGGTCTGACATTGTGAAATGGAGACTCTTCAGGCAATCAAAATATGGGAAATTCATGAAGTTCATGTCAGAATATTTGCAATAAGTCTTATTTCTGACTGTCTGAGACCCTAATTTTAGGATCATGTTACCATTCATAACACAACTGCCTTGCTCGACTCTCAGCAAATAAAAGGTAGTGCTAGGACTGGTCGGCCTGGTGTCAGTATAATTTGACTGGATGGGGTATATGTCACGTGTCTTTGGCGTGGCATTCCATTGTGGCAGCGCTATATATCTGAGCATAGAGCTCAATGCTACCAGTTGACACCTTCATTATATGACTGAATATTTGTAAAGGGATGCTAAACACCATGCATACATACCATTCGTAAAAGCAATATCACTGTTCCCGAGACTCTGATTGTGAGATATATTTCTTAAAAATAGTGTGGCTTTGAAGTGTTGCTGCTTAATCATATCAATATTTAGATATCAGTCTTTATATACCTTTAGGACGTCCTATAGGTTAAAAGGCGGAGGGACAATAATCCTTAGAACAACACACACACACACTGATTTACAGAAATTCTTTGTATACTGAAAGGAAAAAGAAACGTGACACGGGAATTTCCGCTATATATTGTATGTACAATATGCTGCTGTTAATCGAATGGTACATAGCTACGCAAGATATTTCCTTTCGGAAAAAAGACAACACAGCAAATAGTATTCCTGCAAACTTTCATTATTGACAGAGTACGCGTTCGGCTCAAGCATATGAGCAAACTTAGGATGCAAAATTTTGCAAACTCTTTACATTAAATACAGTACTGAACTGGCTCAATTATTCAAAGGGGAACTTCAGCATTTATGAATTTCTTGTTTAATAAAACATGTACTTACTTTTTTTTTTACAAAACATCTTGGAGGGACAATAATCCTTGGAATATATATGGAATTAAGTGTGCAGTATATACAATATATAGCGGAAATTCCCGTGTTGCATTTCTTTTTCTTTTCAGTGTATATTATATACTGATGCAGATTTAGGATTTTCTGTTGAAAGGGGATTATAAGGTATCATATAAGGAATATTCTTTTATCAGAACATTAATAAAATGTGATCCAAGATTTTTGAAGGAGTTCACCGCAGTCTGCCCTCTGCTGAATCAGCGACTTTTGCTAAAAAGAATTGTTCATAAACTAATATTCTGTTTAGTAATTGACTAAATCAAGCTAATTAATACTTGAGACTGTACTTAGTAGAGAGTATGCTATTTTAGCCAGCCGTCTACTCTCGAGAAATATGAATAATCTTCTGCTGTTTCTGCTTTAATGAGAACAGATTGAACCTAACTTGTTTAACTATTAAACTCCTCAATGAAACTAGTAACAAATGTGGGACTTGTAGCAATTATCCTATCATCTGTCTGCTGTCTGTAACCCGGAGCTTTAATACTCTGTAACTACATAATGGAGTGATACAATTAAAGCGAATTTTGGCCTATATTGCTGTCTGTCTGTAACCGAGATCTTGTCTACTCTGTAACTACATAATGGAGTGATACAATTAAAGCGAATGTTGGCCTATATTGCTGCCTGTCTGTAACCGAGATCTTGTCTACTCTGTAACTACATAATGGAGTGATACAATTACAGGGAATGATGGCCTATATTGCTGCCTGTCTGTAACCGGGATCTTGTCTACTCTGTTACTACATAATGGCGTGATACAGTTAAAGGGAATGTTGGCCTATATTGCTGTCTGTCTGTAACCGAGATCTTGTCTACTCTGTAACTACATAATGGAGTGATACAATTAAAGCGAATGTTGGCCTATATTGCTGCCTGTCTGTAACCGGGATCTTGTCTACTCTGTTACTACATAATGGAGTGATACAATTAAAGGGAATGTTGGCCTATATTGCTGTCTGTCTGTAACCGAGATCATGTCTACTCTAACTACATAGTGGAGTGATACAATTAAAGGGAATGTTGGCCTATATTGCTGTCTGTAACCGGGATCTTGTCTACTCTAACTACATTGTGGAGTGATACAATTAAAGGGAATGTTGGCCTATATTGCTGTCTGTCTGTAACCGGGATCTTGTCTACTCTAACTACATAGTGGAGTGATACAAATAAAGGAAATGTTGGCCTATATTGCTGTCTGACTTTAACCGGGATCTTGTCTACACTGTTACTACACAATGGAGTGATACAATTAAAGGGAATGTTGGCCTATATTGCTGTCTGTCTGTATCCGGGATCTTGTCTACTCTAACTACATAATGGAGTGGTTCAATTAAAGGGAATGTTGGCCTATATTGCTGTCTGTCTGTAACCGGGACCTTGTCTACTCTGTTACTACATAATGCAGTGATACAATTAAAGGGAATGTTGGCCTATATTGCTGTCTGTCTTTAACCAGGATCTTGTCTACACTGTTACTACATAATGGAGTGATACAATTAAAGGGAATGTTGGCCTATATTGCTGCCTGTCTGCAACCGGGATCTTCTCTACTCTGTTACTACATAATGGAGTGATACAATTAAAGGGAATGTTGGCCTATATTGCAGCCTGTCTGTAACCGGGATCTTGTCTACTCTGTTACTACATAATGGCGTGATACAGTTAAAGGGAATGTTGGCCTATATTGCTGCCTGTCTGTATCCAAGATCTTGTCTAATCTGTAACTACATAATGGAGTGATACAATTAAAGGGAATGATGGCCTATATTGCTGCCTGTCTGTAACCCAGATCTTGTCTACTCTGTTCCTACATAATGGTGTGATACAATTAAAGGGTATGTTGGCCTATATTGCTGTCTGTCTGTAACCGGGATCTTGTCTACTCTGTTACTACATAATGGAGTGATACAATTAAAGGGAATGTTGGCCAATATTGTTGCCTGTCTGTAACCGGGATCTTGTCTACTCTGTAACTACATAATGGAGTGATACAATTAAAGGGAATGTTGGCCTATATTGCTGCCTGTCTGTAACTGGGATCTTGTCTACTCTGTAACTACATAATGGAGTGATACAATTAAAGGGAATGATGGCCTATATTGCTGCCTGTCTGTAACCCAGATCTTGTCTACTCTGTTCCTACATAATGGTGTGATACAATTAAAGGGAATGTTGGCCTATATTGCTGTCTGTCTGTAACCGGGATCTTGTCTACTCTGTTACTACATAATGGAGTGATACAATTAAAGGGAATGTTGGCCTATATTGTTGCCTGTCTGTAACCGGGATCTTGTCTACTCTGTAACTACATAATGGAGTGATACAATTAAAGGGAATGTTGGCCTATATTGCTGCCTGTCTGTAACTGGGATCTTGTCTACTCTGTAACTACATAATGGAGTGATACAATTAAAGGAAATGTTGGCATTTATTCACTCCTAATTTATTTTTTCAATGCTGATTCCTAAATGTTTTTAATTCTGAAATACCCATAAAATGCTTATCTGGAGCTCTGATATAGACCCTTTTGTGTAAAAACTTTGGAAAAGATCAAGAAACATTTAAAATTCTATTTGTAATGGAGACCATCTGTCAGTGTTTTTCTTGTCTTTAATATCCATTTTCATAACTGCATGATCCTGAAAACAGTATGGCTTGATAGGGAAGGCTTGTGCTATATTTACTGTACTTAAGTATGATACTAGAATAACATGTACAGTAGGAGGCAGTATTCTTCTGTTGTGTACACACTGTAGCTTATATATTGGTATACCTCTGTATGTGTAAACAAGACATACTGTATACTCCCATTTAAATGCCCCTGGGAGTACTGCATTTTACAAAAAGGGGGCGTTTATACGAGACCGTATTAACAAGAACAACAAATTTGTAACTAGGAATATTTGATGACGAGATACACAGAAATCAAGCGTATGCATTCACTCCCTAATAAGGCTAGCTGCAACTAACGTTGATGAACTGTATCTCTACATCATAACACACTCGTCTGGAGGCACAATTAACATATAGACGCATACATACATACAGCTATAGCTCATATGAGTGGGTCACATTTAAGCATTCAACCACACACAGCTATATTGAGACAGTGACAGTAAAAGGTGCCGTATCTCGGGGATACTGTGAATTCAGGTATATATTATAAAGGGAGATAATTTGAACTCACTACGACAACTTTCGAAATTGGGATCTCGTAAGAGATTTAAGTTCACAAAACAGAATTATATATAGGGAGAAACAATGTAGTTTCTCCCTATATATAATACACATATCTTAAATCCTTATCTTTGATGTGCAGCTATTAAGGGTAACTCCTATTAAATAAAGATCATGAGCTCATTTTCTTTAGAAAATAGGGGGATGTGGGGTGCTGTTATTAGGGTTAGTGGGTAGCATTTATAAGGGATATACGGTATGTTGATACAATATGTTAAACCCCTATGCGTAATCAAGACTTATGTTAAACCACTATATGATTGTGTACACAAGACTATGTACATTATGTTAAATTTCTACACGTGTAAACAGTACTGTACATTTATGTAGGCATAACTGTATATATGTAAACACTACTACTATGTTACAGATGCTCAGGGACACAATGGTGCAATGCTTGAAGAACCACAAGATATCAGTCAGATGTACCAAATATTCCCAGATGATGTGTTGGGCTCCGGACAGTTTGGCATTGTCTACGGAGGTATGTAACTTACATAACCATATGAAGTGTTTGTTTTGGAAAGTTTGACGTTGTCTATAGAGGTAGGTACTTTATATATCCAGGTGATGTGTTGCGCTCTGGACAGTTTGATATTTTCTTTAAAGGTAGGTATCAAATATTCCCAGTTGATGTGATGGGCGATAGGACAGTTTGGCATTGTCTATGGAGGTAGGTACTTTATATCCAGGTGATGTGTTGGGCTCAAGACAGTTTTGCATGGCCCTTGGAGTTAGGTATCAAATATTCTCAGATGATGTGTTGGGCCCAGGACAGTTTCGCATTATCCATGGAGTTAGGTATCAAATATTCTCAGATGATGTGTTGGGCCCAGGACAGTTTTGCATTATCCATGAAGTCTGGTATCAAATATTCTCAGATGATGTGTTGGTCTCAGGACAGTTTTGCATTGTCAATGGAGTTAGGTATCAAATATTTTCAGATGATTTGTTGGTCTCATGACAGTTTTGCATTGTCTATGGAGTTAGGTATCAAATATTCTCAGATGATTTCATGGGCTCAGGACAGTTTTGCATTGTCTATGGAGATAGGTACCTAATATATCTAGATGTTGTCTAGATTTCATCTAACTTTGCACATGTATAGACATTGATAATCACCAGTGACCATACCAGTATCAAATGGTCAAGGATTACTATCATATTCATAGTAATACAATTTTAACTAAAAATAATGCAAAACGAGACATTCCCTATAACGTTTGCTGTTATTTTTCCTATTTCTTGATCGCATTGCATATGTATAGCAATATCAAAAGGCCAAGTTCACAGTTTATGTTCAGAAGTAGGGGGAATTTAACTTAAAAAAACACATAACATGCTCAAAGTCAAGAGTTTAATTAGTAGCAGGGAATATTTATCCCCCGCTTTCACAAAGTGAAGTGGAGGCTATAGAGGAATTGTCCGTAACGTCCTGTCACGTCGCGTCCTTTTTTAATACTTTCATATCTCCAACACTTTTGAATGGGTTGTTCCCAAACTTCATATACTAACTAATGATCTTATGTCCCTCTACATCACACATCATTGATTGCCTAATTTATTACAGAGTTATGGCCCTTTCTTTGACTTAACATTTTCCACTCTAATATTGTATAATGACATGTTAACACATTTTTTTTTCAAACATTTTCTAATTGATTATTCCCAAGCTTCATGCACACATAACAACTGATGACCTTATACATCACCCATCATTGATTCCCTAATTTATTACAGAATTATGGCCCTTTGTTTGACTTAGAATTCTCCACTCTAATATTGTATTATGATGACCTGTTAACATTTTTTCTCAAACATTTTCAAATTGATTGTTCCCAAATGTCATGTACACTTAACAACTGATGACCTTATGTCCCTCTACATTACACATAGTTGATGCCTAATTTATTACAGAATTATGGCCCTTTATTTGACTTAGAATTTTTCACTCTATAATGAACTTCATGTGGCTTTCACTTTAAAAATGTTCATGGATTGTTATTACACTTGACATACAGTTCCCACATGACGATAAGATGTATCTCTGCATCAACATTTTTTGATTCTGCAATCTTTTACAGAATTATGGGCCTTTGTTTTACTTAGAATTTATTTCATATTAAAAAATTAACGGATATTTTAGAAATTTTTATTCTTGATTTTGCCCATCCTCATTGGCTATAGCAAAAAAGCGGGGGTATTCATCACCTTCAGTGATAGTTCTGTCTGTGACTGCACCTTATTGCTGATTACGTCTCTGGAGGTAAATGTTTGGCATCAAAGTTTGTCTGTAGTCGCCTTTATGATCTAAACACAACATATATACTCCATTTTGCAATTTCAATAACAAGATATTTGAGACGACCAGCTGAGATGATTCTGAATCTGGCATTTAAGATTAAAAATGACTAGTCCAATAACACCAAAGACCCCATATCAGTAAAAAAATGCATTGAAAGAAGAGATTGTCAGAGTAATTATTTTTTAATAAAATCTGTTCTATCTGACAGACCAGGGGCAGTCATGTATACATGCATGTAGGTTTGTTGCCGGTAAGATAAATGCACTGATATTGTAAAGAAAAATAAATTCTAAAATTGTTTTTTATTGTTAGCTCGACTGATCAGAGATCAGCAGAGCTTATGCCGTGGTGCGGCGTCCGTCCGTCCGTCTGTAATCTTTTATTTGTAGCGACTACTCCTGAAACTACTGGATGGATATTCATGAAACTTTACAGAAATGTTGCCCATAAAGTCTAGTTGATCCTAGCAAAAATTCATGTTGATGTGAAATCCAAGATGGCCACCAAAGCTAAAAATAGAGTTTTGATTCGACGTTAAACATGGCTGCCAGTGGCCATCTTTGTTTACATAGAGTTATATAGTAAAAACTTGTAGCAACTACTCCTCTGAAACTACATGGCGGATTTTCATGAAACTTTACAGGAATGTTGCTCTAGATGTCTAATTGATCCTAGCAAAATTTCAGATCTGCCAGAAATTCAAGATGGCTGTCACACCTAAAAATAGATTTTTAAAAAATAAGTTTGTAGCGACTACTTCTTGAAAACTATAAGTGATATTGATATGGGACTTTTTCTAAAATGATCAGCATGAGATGATGTTGATCCGAGTAGAACATTATTTTGATTCGACGTTAAACATGGCTGCCAGTGGCCATCTTTGGTTACATAGAGTTATATAGTAAAAACTTGTAGCGACTACTCCTGTGAAACTACTTGACGGATGTTCATGAAACTTCACAGGAATGTTGCTCTTGATGTCTTGTTGATTCTAGAAAAATGTCAGGCTTGCTGGAAATTCAAGATGGCCACCACAGCTAAAAATAGATTTAAAATAAATAAGTTTGTAGCGACTACTTCTTGAAAACTGTAAGAGATATTGATATGGGACTTTTTCTAAAATGATCAGCATGACATGATGTTGGTCCTTGTCGAAAATCGTTTTGATTCGACGTTAAACATGGCTGCCAGCGGCCATCTTTGTTTACATAGAGTTATATAATGAAAACTTGTAGCGACTACTCCTCTGAAACTACTTGACGGATTTTCATGAAACTTCAAAGGAATGTTGCTCTTGATGTCTAATTGATCCTAGCAAAATTTCATGTTGGCCGGAAATATAAGATGGCCGCCATGGCTAAAAATAGATTTTCAAAATACAAGTTTGTAGCGACTACTTCTTGAAAACTGTAAGAGATCTTGATATGGGACTTTTTCTAAAATGATCAGCATGCATGATGTTGGTCCTTGTCGAAAATCGTTTTGATTCGACGTTAAACATGGCTGCCAGCGGCCATCTTTGTTTACATAGAGTTATATAATGAAAACTTGTAGCGACTACTCCTCTGAAACTACTTGACGGATTTTCATGAAACTTCAAAGGAATGTTGCTCTTGATGTCTAATTGATCCTAGCAAAATTTCAGGTCGGCCGGAAATATAAGATGGCCACCACAGCTAAAAATAGATTTAAAAAAAATAAGTTTGTAGCGACTACTTCTTGAAAACTATATGGGACTTTTTCTAAAATGATCAGCATGACATGATGGTTATTCGAGTTGAACATTATTTTGATTCAACGTTAAACATGGCTGCCATTTGCCATCTTTGTTTACATAGAGTTATATAATGAAAACTTGTAGCAACTACTCCTCTGAAACTACTCGATGGATTTTCATGAAACTTCACACGAATGTTGCTCTTGATGTCTAATTGATCTTAGCAAAATCTCAGGTCGGCCGGAAATTCAAGACGGCCGCCATGGCTAAAAATAGATTTTTAAAAAATAAGTGTGTAGCGACTACTTCTTGAAAACTATGAAAGATATTGATATGGAACTTTTTCTAAAATGATCAGCATGACATGATGGTCACCGAGTCGAACATTATTTTGATTCAATGTTAAACATGGCTGTCAGCGGCCATCTTTGTTTACATAGAGTTATATAATGAAAACTTGTAGCGACTACTCCTGAAACTACTTGACGGATTTTCATGAAACTTCACAGGAATGTTGCTCTTGATGTCTAATTGATCCTAGCAAAATTTCAGGTCGGCAGGAAATTCAAGATGGTCGCCACGGCTAAAAATAGATTTTCAAAAAACAAGTTTGTAGCGACAACTTCCTGAAATCAAAATCAATCAGTAGAGCTTCAAGGTCATTGACCTCTTGTTTTTGTTTTGTTGCATGTAACTTTGCATACGTTTTCAGGTAAACATCGACAAACAAACAGCGAAGTTGCGATTAAAGTTATTGATAAAATGCGATTTCCCACCAAGCAGGAAGCACAGTTGAAAAATGAAGTCTCTATCTTACAGGTATAAAAAGGTCCAGTACCGCGTATAGGAAGTATTCTTTTAAACAGTATACGGATGTCGGTCTATATGATAATAGTTTATTGGCTCATGCATTATTGTTTTACTGAGAGGGAGGAAGAAATGAGAGAGAGGGAGGGAGGTAACTAGTTATATTACATATTTGTCTGTGATTTGTATAGGAAATACTGGGAATAGAAAAGCTATATCTACTCGTTTGCCCTACTGGGAAATATCTCACATTGTTTCCCGGACGTCGTCTTCAGATTCCGCCACTAGGAAATACCGATTACGGAAATTAACGAAGAGTTCCGGTTTCACTTGTTTTGTTTGGATGACGTAACGTCGTCTTGGCGTTCTTGTGCAAACTGGTGTAAATTATGTAATATTTAGTTTAATAACCAGTGTTTTCGAGATACTGAAAATATCTTCCTCGGTAGAGAAATGGCCCCAATATAAGAACTCGTGCTCCGCACTCGTTCTTATATCGGGGCCATTTCTCTACCTCGGGAGATATTTCCCGTATCTCAAAAATACTGGTTATTAAACTCTATATTGTCCCCATCCAATAGACAAAAACATCCTGAGTTAAGTGACTTCCTTCAGGTCACCAGAAATGATGTTATACCGGGTAACAGATAGAGATGGGGAGATATTATGACTTGTATACTTGTTTTAGTTTAACCTGCACAACTGTGTTGACACATAGTCATTGCTTTGTTCTTCACCTTAAGATGTCACTGTTGTCATTAATAACTCTACTGGGTGTCCGGGTAGCGAATTCGGTGAACTCGCTTCTCACCAATGCAACATGGGAATGATTCCACATTTAGGAATTGTGAAAGAGTATGGTAGTCGCCCTCTCAGACACGTGGGTTTCTCAGGGTTCTCCAATTTCATTCCTTCTTAAGACCACGCTAACACTGTCATCCACGCCATCGAGAATGATTGTAATTAACTGCGTAGCTTGTCTTGTACTCAATGTAAACATTTTAAGTTTGTAGTTGTTACTATATGGATAAAAATGCTTGAAAATTGTCTGGGATTGAACTAATGTGTTCCATGTTTTTTTCTTACGGGTGTCATTACTCAGAACCTTCAGTTATCATCATTGTAATTATCGTCTTATTTTGTAGAATCTCCATCATCCCGGAGTCGTGAATCTCGAAAAAATGTTTGAAACTCCAGAAAGAGTAAGTATTCTACAGTTTAAAATCAAAATCTAAACCTATAAAAAAAAGCACATAATGTATCAGATATGTTCCAAATGTGTTGGTTTCGTGTTGGTTTCGTGTAGAAATCAAAACTGAACTAAAATCAAGCAATTACAAGATTGTACGCCAGATATTTATGTCTCCCCCACTTTGTCGTCTGTCTGGTGTCTGTATGTCACAACCTTGTCCGGACTACTCCTGAACCTCTGGCCAGATTTCAATGAAACTTTGCAGGGATGATCAGTACCAAGCCTAGTTGCGCTTATCGTGTTTGGGTTAAGTGATTTTTGGCAGAGTTATGTCGCTTTAAAGGTTTTAATACACGAACTTTGTCCGGACGAGTTCTCCCTAACCCCTGGCCGGATTTCAACGAAACTTTGCAGGTATGATTAGTACCAAGCCTAGTTGCGCATATCATCGCCATGTTCCGGTTGAGTGATTTTTTTCAGAGTAAAGATTTTTATACACAAACATTGTCCGGACTAGTTCTCCTTAACCCCTGGCCGGCTTTCAACGAATCAGTACCAAGCCTAGCTATGCATGTCTTCGCCATGTTCCGGTTACTAGTTATCCTGAACCCTTGTCCAGAAAATTCAAAGAAACTTGGCAGGGATAATCGGTATAAAGTCTTTGTGCATGTCGTCGCCGTGTTCTGGTTAAATCATTTTTGGCAGACCTTTAAAGGTTTTAGTACACAAAATTTGTCCGGACTAGTTCTGCTGAACCGCTAGCCGGATTTCAGCAAAAACTTAGTAGAGATGTTCTGTACCAACCTAGTTGTGCATATTATCTTTGTGTTTCACTAGAATGATTTTTTGCGGCTTTATGGCTTTTTCCCCAGTGGGGGAGACATCTGTTTTTACTAAAAAAAAAACCTCTAGTTATTTTTTATTTATTTTTTTATGTCAGCAATTGTTTTGCTAAAATAGAAATAAATCTAAATTTAATTGTATTGTATCTCTCTATCACCATGGTTAATGAAAGGTTTTGTTTTATTTTTTGACTGACAACGTTATGATTAATTTATTAATATTTCTAATGATTGACGCCTTTTTTATATCAATCGACTGTATTAAACACCAATAAGTACATATTTAGACCGGGAGCACCTGGAATAGAATTGCCCTTTGCAGAAAACGAGGAAATTTGATAAATACCAGATTTGTTATCCAGAGTCTCTCAGGCACATTGAAAACTGTTAACCTGAAAATTCCATAAATACCTCACGCTGCAAGTCAGACTACTGGCATGTGTATTTTCTCTAGGGAGTGGGTGGGATGGTTAAAAAAGGGTATACATATTACCTCAAAGGTTGATGTCAAAAATAGTTGAATTTTGAAATGAAAAGATTGAATATTTTTATTTTTATTAGAACAAAGAATTTTTCTGCTTAACCATAGAGTAAGATTATGTATAAAATAGCAATAAAAAAAAGACAAATTTTTCAAATATAAAATAAAAAGACAAGTCTTAACTCCTAAACCGGAAGAGTTGCAGGTGAATAAAGGATCTTTAAGTCCTAAAGAGGGAGAGTTGCCAGTATGAATAAAGGATCTTTAACTCCTCAAGAGGGAGAGTTGCCAGTATGAATAAAGGATCTTTAACCCCTAAAGAGTATGAATAGACTAGGATCTGCATTCTAGTGTATCTTTTATATGTATCTTTTATGCTGGTCATATTTATATATTTCAGATATTTGTAGTAATGGAGAAGTTGAAGGGTGATATGTTAGAAATGATTTTATCTAGTCCAAAAGGTCGCCTTAGTGAACGAGTGACAAAGTACCTAGTTTCTCAGGTAATTCATTATTATTGAACTAAAGTCTGTTCATACATGCCAAATCTCCATCATTCTCCTGTAGACTACCTGATTTGCCTTTGATCTACCAATCACACGGAAGCCGCTCAGAATCTCCCCGAAATTTGATACACAGCATGTGTTTTGCGCGTGTCAAACAATGAGTTAACAGCTGTCGCGTGTCAAATCGATCAAGACTGGGTTACGGTCATGCAACCAATGAAATTGCATCTGGAAACTCGCGGCACACGACGAGATTTATTGAAATAGGCTATGGCCGGGTTTCGTTTCACGTTTTGCTAATTATCACTTTGTTATGAAAACGTGGACCTACTAGTAGGTACATCATTAATTGAAGATTATAGGTGCGATGCCGACAGCTAATGCTAACTACACCAATCAACAGGTGGTTGATTGCATCGGCTTGATTTATTCTAAATCGAGAAGGGTTTTGCCGAAATCAACATTTTTAGCTCTACTGGCCAAGGGCCAGCAGAGCTTATGGGATGCTGTGTTGTCCGTCGTCCGTCGTCTGTCTGTCGTCTGTCTGTCGTCTGTCGTCTGTCGTCCGTTAACTTTTCTTCAAACGACTTCTCCTCAGAAACCGCTTGGCTAATTTTGACCAAACTTCACGTGGATGATCCTTAGATGAATGCTTTTTAGATTTGTTAAAATTAGGTCAACGCTACATCCAAGATGGCTGCCATTACCATATATGGTCGAAACCTTAAAAAATCTTCTTCTCCAGAACCGCTCGACAGATTTCAACAGTTTTTCTTTTAAAATGATCGCCAACGCCTAGACTATCAAGTTTGTTCAAATAAAGTCCCCGGGGTCAAAAATGGCTGTGCCCCGGGGGTCCAAAATTTGTATATTGAGGTTTTGCATGTTTTTCATATAGACATATAGGAAAAAACTTTAAAAAATCTTCTTCTCTGAAACCACAAGGCACAGAGCTCTCATGTATTACATGTAGCATCAGCTTATGGTCCTCTACTAAGTTTGTTCAAATGGTGACCCTGGGGTCAAATTTGTCCCCGCCCCGGGGGTCACAATTTTACATAGACTTATATAGGATTTTTTTTTTAAAAATCTTCTTCTCGGAAACTACAAGAGCCAGAGGTTTGATATTTTGCATTTACTATAAGCTTATGGTCCTTTATGAAGTTTGTTCAAATGGTGACCCTCGGGTCACTTTTGGCCCCGCCCCAAGGGTCACATGTTTTACATAGACATGTATAGGGATTTTTTTTTTTTAATTTTTTTTTTTTTTAGTATTATTTTGTTTAATTTTTTTTTTTATTATTTTTTTTTTTTAATTTTTTTTTTTTTTTAAATATCTTCTTTTTTTTTTTTTAATTTTTTTTTTTGATTTGTTTTTTTTGATTTTTTTTTGATTTTTTTTTTTTTGAAATTTTTTTGAATTTTTTTTTTTGATTTTTTTTTTTTTTTTTTTTTTGATTTTTTTTTTAGCTCTATGTTCGACCAGTCGGACCAGTAACAGAGGTGTTCTTGATTTAGTTAAACATGCTATATGTTGCCTCGTTAATACGGTTGGGCCTTCATTTTTCATCTGATCTTTACCAAACTTTACCAGATTCTTTAGTTATGGCCCTTGATTTAGTTAAAAAGCTGTTTTTTGCCCGAAACTTTCAAAAAAACGTAAATGGCAGTCACTCACTTCATTGATGTTATAAGAGCCATGTTAGCCAGTAGAGCGTCCACAGGCCCTCTTGGGCCTCTTGTTTGATCGGTGCATTCGGTAAATCGTTATAACCGTCTAGTAACAATGTTATATCCTCTGCAATATTACAACTAAACCAGTCTTTCATAATTGCAACACCCTTTACTGCTTTAATGATAATAAACACCATTTTTCCCCACATTTAATTTGCTATTTTTGCATCGTTTTTTGGAGAAATTTTGTACTCAACACCAGTTATTACGCTTCGGTTTCGGAGGACAGGTTTAAAACACGGCTCTCAAAATGCAGAAAGCAGTTTGGAAAATCGGTGTAAAAGGGGGCAGTCCACAGTTTAGCATTAATGTCCATGGTGTAAATGTGAAAGAAATCTACTAAGCGTCTTTTAGGTCCATGAATGGTATTAATAATGGTTATAAAGTGCATGTTTGTTTGTTTTTTCAGTTATTAGTACTTATGGCTTGATTTTGATATCTGTCAAAGCTGCCTTGTTTGGGTTTTATGGAGGCTATAAATAGAATACGAAACTATCAAAAACTTCCATAAAGTAGGTAAAATGGCCGATTTTCACACGCATGATGATCAGCATGGAATAAGTTTTTAAAATGCCGGACTCGGTATGTACAATTTAGCATTTCCTGATATGCAAGAGCATGATAAGTGCAGAAATGACCATGATATGCTTAGGAAAAAAACTTTTTTGTTTATTGACATTTGAGATATTGCTAAAATTGCATTTTTATCATGTTTTGAAGGGTGGGGTAATCTTAGAGAAATGGGACTAAAGTTGTACAGAAAAAAATTTCTCAAGGGTTCAGGCTAAGGGCTTGTCATGGGTTTGATTATCGAGAAATGTAAATGAAACTGTGGAGTGCCCCCTTAAGGGTCCTAAATATTTTTACTAAACAGTCAAATAAAGTTGTTGTTTTCACACATTCCCCCATATTGTCCATGTATGATACTCAGTTACTCATTTCATTTCTTTTACAAGGAGAAATACTTTGTCTGAAATGAAATATGCTGATCAGGCAAGTCTGTATTATAATGGAACGCAGACTATGACCAAAAACTAAGATTTGTTCATCATAATATAGTCCGTGCTATACCGTACAATCCTTTTTCAAGAAGAATCGCTACGAAAGAGTAAAACCTTTGAGTAAAGGTCATTATTGTGTTATTCAGGCATTTTTATCGCTAAATATTCACGTATTTACCCTTGATTGTATTGGTTTGATTGCACGTATTTAACCAAAATAATGAATTTTGTTCATTTTCAGCCAATGTCAATTAATATATAAATTGTAAGATCATGACTATACCTTCATGTCGCAAATATTCCAAACCGAGCTCACCAGAGCAGAAAATATTGACTACAAAAGTAAACTGGCTACTAAAACCATAATTACAGGCTCTTGTCATGTGTGGACAGGACAGCCTAATAAGGACGGTTATGGTGTTATACGTGTGACATATCGGGGACAACGCAAATGGGTTACTGTACACAGACTGGCTTACTTTCTTTCGGTACCCTTTACACCGATACCCCGTTATTTGCATGTATCACACCTGTGTCACAATAAACTTTGTTTAAATCCAATGCATTTATCGCTGGAACCTGCCAGTATTAACATGAGCAGGAATATTTGCAAAATGAAGGCATATGTCGTGTTCACCGTGGATATCAGCAGTGCATGTTGTAACTTGGTAAATATGATATTATTATCGCTTCTGAGTTTCACATTTACCTGGACTGTATGGAGATATCTGTTTTGAGATATCCCAATGTATCTACATATATCTCAGTTTATCTTGAGACACTCAATTTATCTTGAGATAACTTGAGATATTGCAATTTATTTTGAGATAGCTATCTTAAGTCTATCTTGATATTTCAGTTAGCTTCCTATATCTTAATTTATCTCAAAATATGTATATATAAATCTCAATTTATCTTGAGATATCTCAATTTATCTTCAACTATTTCTTTTTTTGCATTGTATATTTCTCAATTTTTTCAATTCATCTTGAGATTCCTGTATTGAGATATCACAATTTCTCTTGCAATATCTCAAGATAAACTGAGAAATCTAAGATGTATTTAAAGACATAAATCCATCAAGTTACAGAAATGTGAAAAAGTGAAATTAAAAACCCAACAAGTTTATTGTGTTGATTAGTTTGGATTTATTCCATAGTTATATTCCGTTGTTCTAGTTAATTGTGAATTTTCATAAAAACTGTTGTTTATAAGTTTCCTGTTACATGGTCTTTTTCTGGAATTATATCGGTTGTATTTGTAGTAGCGGGTCTGTTTTCTTTGAGTATGCCAGCTACTTTTCTCATCTCTCTCCAGCATTAATTTGGAGATCGGATCTCGCTTGGTATATGTTAGACCAATATGTTTTGCCAATAATAAAGTTGACTTCCCCGTTCCAAAGGTAGAAGAATGTACGGCAGAGTTGCATAAGGCCACCATTAAAAAATTGTTTGTTTGCAGTTTCCGACCCATGGCTTTTAGGGGTGGGTCGGTAGGTAGGTATATATTGGTTTTTTTTAAAACATTTTTATTATTAACGCATGCCCATCGACGGCATGCAAATATCGTGTGCTTCACTAGTATTATCCATAGAGTTTTTTTTAAAAAGGGTTTAGTTAAATATTAACAGAACCTGCAAGAAAAAAGAAACAAAAAAACATGAAAATTTTTTTTAAAAAAAATTAAAAAAAAAAAAAAATAAAAAAAAAATAAATTAAAAAAATTGTTTGGGTCGGCGGATTTGCCGTGGGTCGGTCGCAAACTGCAAACAAACAATATTTTAATTTAGGCCTAAACCTGTAAAGTTTCGACTCCATAACGTGTTTTTTGGCGCGTATGTTAATACACGACTGTGAAGGTGTTCACACTTGTTAGTTGTTCTAAGACTACTAATTTTTTTTAAGATATCATCTGACAGTGTTGGCTCCAGCACTGACTGTATGCTCGAGAATTCTTCTGTTGAAAGTGACAGATGTTTTCCATATGGGAGGTTTTCACACGAGTAGCTGGCCAAATGAGCAATGCATGTATATGAATCATTTCTGCAATTGTCATGTTTGTTACTTAAGCAGAACAACACATTTCTTATAGATGCATTTGCTTTTGTGGTGAAACTTGCCTCGGTGTGACAAGCTTTACCTACTCGCATTAGTTCTAGTCGAATTCTTCCTCTCATAAATGACGCGAGCTTTTGCATGAAATATGTTTTGTCAGCTCCTTGGGGAATTGATGTAATTTTTATATTTTTCAGTTTTTAGCTCTACTGATCAGAGATCAGCAAAGCTTATGCCGTGGTGCGGAGTCCGTCGTCCGTCCGTCTGTCCGTCTGTCCGTAAACTTTTATTTGTAGCGACTTCACAGCTGAAACTACTGGATGGATATTCATGAAACTTTACAGAAATGTTGCCCATAAAGTCTAGTTGATCCTAGCAAAAATTCATGTTGATGTGAAATCCAAGATGGCCGCCAAAGCTAAAAATAGAGTTTTAAAATACAAGTTTGTAGCGACTTCTTCTTGAAAACTATAAGTGATATTGATATGGGACTTTTTCTAAAATGATCAGCATGACATGATGTTGATCCTAGTCAAAAATCGTTTTGATTCAACGTTAAACATGGCTGCCAGCGGCCATCTTTGTTTACATAGAGTTATATAGTAAAAACTTGTAGCGACTTCACAGCTGAAACTACTGGATGGATATTCATGAAACTTTACAGAAATGTTGCCTATAAAGTCTAGTTGATCCTAGCAAAAATTCATGTTGATGTGAAATCCAAGATGGCCGCCAAAGCTAAAAATAGAGTTTTAAAATACAAGTTTGTAGCGACTTCTTCTTGAAAACTATAAGTGATATTGATATGGGACTTTTTCTAAAATGATCAGCATGACATGATGTTGATCCTAGTCAAAAATCGTTTTGATTCAACGTTAAACATGGCTGCCAGCGGCCATCTTTGTTTACATAGAGTTATATAGTAAAAACTTGTAGAGACTTCACAGCTGAAACTACTGGATGGATATTCATGAAACTTTACAGAAATGTTGCCCATAAAGTCTAGTTGATCCTAGCAAAAATTCATGTTGATGTGAAATCCAAGATGGCCGCCAAAGCTAAAAATAGAGTTTTAAAATACAAGTTTGTAGCGACTTCTTCTTGAAAACTATAAGTGATATTGATATGGGACTTTTTCTAAAATGATCAGCATGACATGATGTTGATCCTAGTCAAAAATCGTTCTGATTCAACGTTAAACATGGCTGCCAGCGGCCATCTTTGTTTACATAGAGTTATATAGTAAAAACTTGTAGCGACTACTTCTCTGAAACTACTTGGCGGATTGTCATGAAACTTTACAGGAATGTTGCTCTTGATGTCTGATTGATCCTAGAAAAATTTCAGGTCGGCCGGAAATTCAAGATGGCCGTCACAGCTAAAAATAGATTTTTAAAAAATAAGTTTGTAGCGACTACTTCTTGAAAACTATAAGTGATATTGATATGGGACTTTTTCTAAAATGATCAGCATTACATGATGTTGATCCTAGTCAAAAATCGTTTTGATTCAACGTTAAAGATGGCTGCCAGCGGCCGTCTTTGTTTACATAGAGTTATATAGTAAAAACTTGTAGCGACTACTCCTCTGAAACTACTTGGCGGATTGTCATGAAACTTTACAGGAATGTTGCTCTTGATGTCTAATTGATCCTATCAAAATTTCAGGTCGGCCGGAAATTCAAGATGGCCGTCACAGCTAAAAATAGATTTTTAAAAAATAAGTTTGTAGCGACTACTTCTTGAAAACTATAAGTGATATTGATATGGGACTTTTTCTAAAATGATCAGCATGACATGATGTAGATCATTGTGGAAAATTATTTTGATTCAACGTTAAACATGGCTGCCAGTGGCCATCTTTGGTTACATAGAGTTATATAGTAAAAACTTGTAGCGACTACTCCTCTGAAACTACTTGACGGATGTTCATGAAACTTCACAGGAATGTTGCTCTTGATGTCTAGTTGATCCTAGAAAAATTTCAGGTCGGCCGGAAATTCAAGATGGCCGCCACAGCTAAAAGTAGATTTAAAATAAATAAGTTTGTAGCGACTACTTCTTCAAAACAATAACAGATATTGATATGGGACTTTTTCTAAAATGATCAGTATGACATGATGTTGGTCCTTGTCGAAAATCGTTTTGATTTGACCTTAAACATGGCTGCTTTGTTTACATAGAGTTATATAATGAAAACTTGTAGCGACTACTTCTTTGAAACTACCTGACGGATTTTCATGAAACTTCACAGGAATGTTGCTCTTAATGTCTTATTGATCTTAGCAAAATTTCAGGTCGGCCGGAAATTCAAGATGGCCGCAACGGTTAAAAATAGATTTTCAAAAAACAAGTCTGTAGCGACTACTTCCTGAAATCAAAATCAATCAGTAGAGCTTCAAGGTCATTGACCTCTTGTTTCTGTAAAGTCCGCATTCTATGTACAAAACATAGGTTGTACTTAATGGGGCAGCCAGTTGATTGAGAAAGCTCTCGTACAGTTTTACCAAGTTGTGCACTAGCATCACTGGTGATAGATTTGATAGTTAGTACATTATTTTCAGCAACTGAATTCACAAGTTGTTTCGTTGCCGAACATTCACTCGAAGCCATTGACTGTGTATCTTTGTAATTTTTTTTGCATTGTATATTTGTATGATCGCAATTTTTGCGCTTGCAAAGTTTGTTTGCTACACTTATACCGATAACTAATTTCTTTTTTGTTGAATGTTCTACCAATGGGGTGAAGGATTGCGTAGCTGCCTCGTAACCTATCTGCAATCGGTTATTGTAGGAAGTGTCTACTTGCACATCTACGTCGCTATTGCGGTATTGCATTGTATCACATCACGCGTTATTATTTGGTTTTCAAGCATTGATGATTCATTTAGTTTAACAACGGAATCACTTAACTTTTTTGTACATAAATGAGCGGCTTGGTGGTTGTATGTTCAAACTACCAAGAATGAAAGAGAGGTCGCTTGGACCTACTTTTGTTTTCACGGTACTAAGCAGCAAACTGGAGTTGAGATCTCCACTTGGTGGCCCTCTTTGATGCTGCCGTAAATCCCTGTACATTTTTACAGACTTTGTACAGTAGGTGCAGTTTGCACAACTCACTGTTAGGCTCACACACAGACCAATGCGCTTTTGGATCTGTACATGTGGCTTTGGATTCTGGCAATTTTGGCGGTAGTCCATAAACATCGTAATCAGATCTTCAATCTCGCCTATGCCAACAATGATGTTCTCATGGGTTGAAACATACTTTGGATGTTCTGTTTGCCTGATGTCAGCTGGTCTCAGGCATGAAATGGGGGCATCTTTACTGTACTGGCAATTTGCAGAAATTACATCAATGGTGTGTCGTTTAATAACTCTGTCATTGTTATCAACATCTGAAATGCTATCCTGTAAAGTGTCCTTGTTCCAAGGTCTGCTGCCAGGTTTAAAATAACCTTTAGTGTTTTTCTTGCATCTGCCTGTATGCTTTACCATTATTTTGGTGGTTTAACAATGTTAATGTCCTGTTCAAGTACTGGTTGCTAAGGGTTTTTGATGTCATAGTAAGATGACATTATATAGCCTACCATGTGACGTGACGTCATGTCACATGATGTGACGTCACACTAAAATACTTTTTTTAGTAGTTCATATTGTGATTATAGTACATACATTATACTGGATAAATATACGGTCATAAGAGGCCACCTTACTGAGTTGAAATGACTTCTGGTGGCACATTTCAGACCTGTTTTGTGTTAAAAAAAAAAAAATGCAGAAAAGCTATTGAACAAGCAGTGTTAGTGTTTAATCTTGAACCAGTGCTGTTCGGTCAATTTTTGGATGATTGTAATAACATTTCAGGGTTTTTTTACGGACAATTTTCCCTTAAGGGGGCAGTCCACAGTTTAGCATTAATGTCCATGGTGTAAATGTGAAAGAAATCTACTAAGCGTCTTTTAGGTCCATGAATGGTATTAATAATGGTTATAAAGTGCATGTTTGTTTGTTTTTTCAGTTATTAGTACTTATGGCTTGATTTTGATATCTGTCAAAGCTGCCTTGTTTGGGTTTTATGGAGGCTATAAATAGAATACGAAACTATCAAAAACTTCCATAAAGTAGGTAAAATGGCCGATTTTCACACGCATGATGATCAGCATGGAATAAGTTTTTAAAATGCCGGACTCGGTATGTACAATTTAGCATTTCCTGATATGCATGAGCATGATAAGTGCAGAAATGACCATGATATGCTTAGGAAAAAAACTTTTTTGTTTATTGACATTTGAGATATTGCTAAAATTGCATTTTTATCATGTTTTGAAGGGTGGGGTAATCTTAGAGAAATGGGACTAAAGTTGTACAGAAAATACTTTTTGATACTTGTATTTGGTATGGAAACATAGGTGATTTTATTGTCTTCTAAGAAATGTATGTCACAATGATGGTGTGATTTATTTTTTCTCAAGGGTTCAGGCTAAGGGCTTGTCATGGGTTTGATTATTGAGAAATGTACATGAAACTGTGGAGTGCCCCCAAAGCTTTTTTTTTGGAAGAAATAAAAATTGCCCGGAGATAATTAGTAGCAGCTGTATCTGTTTATATTTAAGTTCATATGTACTGCAGTGCATTGGAGTATATAGAATCATCGCTAGTAAAGGATCACTTTCTGTTTAAATTTAATTTTCCCAGATCATGTATTTTAGATTATTGTAAAATTTTCCAGGCTTGAAAATACATCATATAAGCATACATTTATGCAGCGGTGAAATGATTGGGTGCATTTTTCCAGGTAAAATGTATCACTAAGTGTAACATCTTGCAGAATAAATGAATCTATACTGACCAAATGAAGAGTGTTTTTGAAACTAAAAATTCATACTGTCACAATAAATTGAGATATGAATATTGTTTTCCTTGCATACCGGATATGGTTATCCGCATTTTACATGGGTGATGGACTATAAGAATGTTCATGGGTATCCTGTGAAGATAGAGAATTCCAACCCTAGGTATAAGTGTTTTTATCGGAACCGAGGGTTGGAATTCCCTATCTGAACTAAATACCCATGATAGATTCTTTTTCTTGCATATCAGAGACATGTTGTGCATTAATGCCACCAGCTACTTATATTTTGCATGTTTTCCTGCATACCGGATTTTGGTGCGCGTGTGAATTTTATCTTGAATGGAAATATCTCCGGTATGCAAGGAAGCCTTATCCTACACATGGTGGAAGATGAAAGTCATGCGCTGATATCAACAATGACAGTTGCATGACATCAATGTGTAAATAAACATGCAAAACTTTAGTTGGCATTGTCAATGCGCAGAATATAAATGGTATACAAGAAAAAGAATCCGGTTCAGATAGGGTAATTCCTCCAACTCTCGGTATAATTGTTTTCGGCAGAGCCTTGGTTCCGATAAAAACAATTATACCTCATTTTGGAATTCCCAGTCTTCACCAGATACCCATGAAAGCTTATAATCTGTTATCTAACATCACAATTTGTTTAAGGTTTTATATGAGATAAATCGACATTTGGCTTTCAGCTGTAACTATTTTCAAGAAACTCTCAGGGAAATTCCTCCATTTGCCTTGTTTATTAAAGCTGTACCTGTTATTATGGTAGCTTTGTATTATTTTAATAAAATGACACAATCTTAAAGTCCTGAAACTAATTTGTAAAATTATTCAAATCTTGCTAGAAGCAATTTATTATTAAACTAATTTCATAAAATCCATATTAAATAATAAAGCTGCATTAACTTTTAACTTATAAAACACAAAATAATTACATTGACAAACATTATACAACTACCATTATTGAATATTGTCTAAATAAAAACAAAATCTTCCGACGGAATTCAATAGCGCTATGAAAAAAGAACCAATTTGTGGGATTGATCTCCAGGCCCACACTAAAATTGCGCTTGTAAGAGACATTCCCGATTGAGCTACATGGGACAGTTATGTGATGCAAGGCATACTGTAATCAAAATCTCATGTGCTAATAGATACCACATGAGCAACAGAAATGTAAATATTGTGGTCCCAACAATAAATAAAAAAAATAAAAAAATCATATTTACGAATTTATTTCTACATACATGTACTTATTTTGGTTTATAGCCATGTACACATTTCACTGACTAAAAAATAGAGTTATTTTCTTATGCTCAATGTATGCTTTACTTACTGACAGTGTCCCTTTAACTTGTCTAAATTCATAATTTTCCATTACCAAAATGTTGAGATTTAACCTTGTTTTCACTAGGTGATGACATTTGTTTTACTTAGTTTTTATCCTTATGTTCTATAGTAAAATAAAAATCTTTGGCAGAGTGAAAATATGATAATATTCAAGATTTGATTTTATTAGATGCATGTATTGAATCAGTTTAGATAATTGTGCATGAAATATGCAGAGTTTCAAAATAATCACACAGTAAATGCCATAATTTTAACAGTAAACTTGGTTGAACATCTAGGATATCACCTACCAGAATTTAGAGGTGTGTCAAATTTCTGGTCACTGATTGGTCAGTTTATTTTGATGATGCTTCATCAAAATTATGAACAGTATCATAAATGTGAACGCCATTATATAATTTACTAAAACAATTATTAAAAAAAAAAATTAAGCCATTATACAATATTAAATATTTTGGTCCTATAATGTTGCCTTCTATAATGTTGCCTTATGTTTCAGATACTGGTTGCCTTAAAACATTTACACTCCAAACATATAGTACATTGTGATCTGAAACCTGAGAATGTGTTACTGTCCTCTGAGACTGCATTTCCACAGGTAAGTTGTGATCATACTACCCTCTGATACTTCATTTATTTGGGTGATATGTTTGTTCCCTCGTGGGGCGTCCGTGGCCGAGTGGTTAGAGTCTCTGACTACAATCACTTGCCCCTCACCGCTGTAGGTTCGGTCCCTCAGGGGCCTAGGAATCTTTATGTGAGGAAGCTATCCAGCTGGCTTGCGGAACGTCGGTGGTTCTACCCAGGTGCCCGCCCGTGCACGAAAATTGCCCGGAGGGGCACCTGGGGTCTTCCTCCACCAGTGGAAGCTGGAAAGTCGCCATATGACCTTAGCTGTTGGTGCGACTATAAATCCAATTCAATTCAATTGTTCCCTCGTTTAAACTGATGAAACGTGCAGTGTTACTATCCTCTGAGACTGCATTTCCACAGGTAAGTTTTTATCATACTATCCTCTGATACTTTATTTATTTGTGTGATATGTTTGTTTCCTCAGTTAAACTGATAAAACCTGCAGTGTTACTGCCTATTTTAAGCTTACACCATTTCTGGTTTTAATTTCATTCCCTTATAAAACTTGATTCCTTTATAAAACTTGATTTGTTGTGAACCTATGAAACTGCTTGTCGGAAAATGTTAGTTTAGATGAAATACAAAAGAAAATAATCTGACACTTAAAGCGAACATAGGCATATATTCAAACAAGCTTTATTATTGAGAGTTCTAAAAAAAATACTTGGAAAGAGATAAAAGAATTATCAAAATTGTATGAGAAACAAAGAAATGACCATTTGAAGGTTTATTTGAATGTTCTAATAAAAATGGATATGGAAGCTGCCGTTTTGAGAACTATGATGTCCTAGTTCTAAATTGCCATAATTGGCATTTTGATAAATATCATTTAAAGCAAATAAAGTCAAATGATTGCAAATCCCTTAATTGGTAAGTTAACATACTTGTAGAGCATTATTACTCTTTAGTATTTGTACATTTATTTTTCTTTCATATAATTCAAATATCATATTTAGAAACACCATACAAAAAACAAATCCTATTTAGAAATAGTCCATATATGGCAGTATATTAGAACTCATAAATAAATACTATTTGAATATATGCATACATTCCCTTTAATTTATGTGGGTGATGGGTCATTGAGTTATTTACAACTGTCCTTGAGACCAATTTTCCACAGCTGGGTTTTGATAAAAAAAAAATCCAACTATCCTCTGGTACAATTTATATCGTGGTATTGTCCTCTGAGATTGCTTTTGACAGGCACAAAAGAATCAATTATGGTATGTAAACACAAGCATGCTGACTGTTATGATGCTATGGAAATGCTCCAAGTTTTAAAGCTGATTGCCTTTTGAAATTAACATATTTCAGCCTTTGGTTATGTATTCGGCATGATGACAGGAATGTTCTGCTGTATGTAATTGTTTATGATGATAAGTTTGTTATATCAATCAATATTGCAAACAAAATACAAAAATCATGAAATTATTCCCTGGAATATTAATGTGGGTTGAACAGGAAATATCTGGTTTATTTTTGTGTCACCTGCGTAACATGGCAGAAATTGGGGATCACTTTGTCCATCGTCGTCTGTCACACTAACCTGCAATCTAACGTTGGCTGTTACTTAAACAGTAATTGACCTATGTTCATAAAACTTCAGACACATCTTCATCTTAACTCAAGGAATGTTAATCATGTCCAATAACTCTGAATTTCATATTGGCAGAGTTATGCCCCTTTTCATAAAAATTTAACCTGCAACCTTACCAAGCTCATAACTGGCCATAACTTAAAAAGTATTTGACTTATGTTCGTGAAACTTCAAACACATTCATCCTACCCTAAGGAATGTTGTTACCCATGACCCATAACTCTGACTGTTTTGCAGAGTTATGCCCCTTTTCATAAAACTTTAACCTGCAACCTAACCAAGCTCTGACCATAAACTGAAATGTATTTGACCTATGTTCATAAACTTCACACACATCTTCGTCTTACTCAAAGAACACACGTCAATAACTTCCATTCCCCTTTTATGCCCCTTTTCATTAAACTTTAACCTGCAATCTTACCTGCCTCATAATTTCGCAAAATATATATTGACTTTAAAGAATGATCATAAAACTGTATACAATTATTCTTTATCAATTATTCAATGTTGTTGACATTTCCAATAACTCTGACTTTTATTTTTGTAGAGTTATGGCCCTGTTCTATAAAACTTTAACCTGCAGCCTACCTTAGCTCATAACTTTACAAAATATTGACCTATGGCCATGCACCTTTATGCAGCTCCTACTTATCAATTATCCAATGCAGAGTTATACCCCTTTTTATAAAGTTTAACAATCTAAGTAAAATCTGCTCCATAATTCATGAAGGATTGCACCCCACTGTTCTCAAACTTGTTCTCAAACTTTATAGTTAGATTTTACTTGCTGAAATTAGCTCATGGCAGACGACGCAAGAGTTCCATGGAACACCCTTCTAGTTTAAGATGTGTATGCAAATTTAATTGCGATCAAATGTCAACATACTGAGTGTTAACTTTGGAAAACATTACTTTAGGGTATGAATATTGCCTTTTGTATGTTATATAAGATGTCTCTACCATTTGATGAAACATTTTCCAAGCACGATTCACTTTAGACACGTCTGGGGGCAACTTGCTTTACATGCATTTTGTCTAATATGTTGTCTTTATTAAATTTATCTCTCCAAATCCCAGCAAAATTTCCTCATTGCTTATTGCAGTATTATTGTGCAGGGATTGATTCTGCAATAGATTACATTTTATTACCTCTCGCAAAAGGTTTTCAGGGTGGTATATAAAATTACAAATGTGTTCTGTCGGTCTGTCACGTGGAAAACAAATCGCAGTATCTCAAACTGAACATATCAGTCGAGTTTTCTTGTAGTGCCGTTTGATATATAGAACTTTATAGCATTAATATATTCCAAAACAAGATCGTCAATGGGGAAAATATCTGTTTTCGGAGCATAACTGAAAAACTAAATCATCACCTTGAAACGTGCTACACATACCAACCTATGGGTGTTGTGGTGCATTTTGATATTTAGAACTGTCTTATATTTTTGGCATGTTCATTGAAACAAGATATTAAATTTGTCAATATATTTGTTTCAGACCATATTTATTAAACTCCCAAGGTTTCTCCATGAAACTGTTAACATATCCACATAGTAGTTTTGTGGGGACTTCTGATTTATCACAAATTAATGGGGGTGTAATAAAGCCATGATGTATTTATAATATTGCACTAGTGTATTTAATATGTAAATTAAGGCCGAAAAATCAATGCGTCATTTCCATTCAACTCGGTGTGCATCAAAATAAATACCTCATTGATTTCCGTAACTGTTTTAAATAACGCATTACGAAAATCGACGAGGTAGATTCATTGTTTAGTGATCGGAGAAGAATCTACGTATGACTTCATTGTGCAAACATACATCATCATACGACAATGCTACGTATTGGCGGCATCAATATTAATGTACCTTTTTTGGAGTTATGAGATAAATAGAATCATACATTCGTGCCTATTTAATATTGATTTATAAAATACCTTTGATAAAATTGATATGATGTTCGTCACAACCTCGCATCGTATCATTTTATCCAACTCATTTAATAATTCCAGTATTTAAACAGGAACTCATGTAAGATCCTCTATATGTACAACTTTCAAATATTGATGTCGTGTGCATTTCCATGGAAACAAAAAAGTAAATTTGTCAAAATACGATACTGAAGAACGTTGATGACTTACTTCTTTGTGTTTTTTCTGCAAAACTTATAACATTTGAGCTAGCATAATAAATATTAGTTGTCTTTATCCTTTAATTTACTGCAGTAACCTTTAATATAATGTCTGTATTGCAAACTCTAAGCACTGGATTGGGATTAAAATGTTATCAGCTGACACATTGATTATTGTAGCATTGTTTTTGTTGAGATCTTCTTTATGATTACAGATACCGTATTTCCCCTATTAGTAGCACCTTCCCTAATAGAAGCACCCCCACCTGTTTTAAGAAACCTTACCTTCTTCAAAAATCCAAAAGTTTCTAAAAAAAAACACAAATTTTTCGTCATTACCGCTTATGGATTTGATTACGGGAGTTTTTTTACTACGACACCGGTATGGTCTATGACATAAACCTTAAAGCACTATCATCATCAATACAAATTACCGCTTTTATTTATCTCCTTTCTTTCAATTTACTATTTAGTTTGTCTTTTATTATTATTTAATTCATGCAACCAACCCATGTTGTAATCGTCAAGTTTGGCGGAAATATTTATCATACAGATACAGAGTGATGACAGTGATATACTCAGTATACAGTCGGGTTTAAGTTTAGTCAATACCGGTGTCATAGTAAAAGATCGCCATACAGTAATTTTATAAGGAAACAGTCGGGGAAAGGTATTGAAAATTTGAAACATAATAAGAGCATCCCCTTTGCACTTTGCATAGCGCCCGGGTGCTACTATTAGGAGAAATACAGTGTATGTGTATGTTTTACTTTTTGCTTCAAAATAACATAATTATTGTTGTGTTACTTTTGACATAATATTTGTTGTTTTTTCTCTAGGTCAAACTTTGTGACTTTGGGTTTGCTCGTATCATTGGAGAAAAGTCTTTCAGAAGATCTGTAGTTGGAACCCCAGCCTATCTAGGTAAATTCACCATGTGTAATTTAATTGAAATATTATCTGTTCTTAATACTTTTTCTCTGAAAATTAAGCATTGCCAAATATACAAAATATATGTTTCCAGTAGTATTTTCAGAATTTATTGAATCTTATCACATTCTTCTTTTAATAATGAAAATATTGCTTTCCAGTTTCACAGTTATTATGAATAAACTATATATAGTAAAACTGTGTGTGTTTCTATGTCTTTACAGCACCTGAAGTGTTAAAGAGTAAACGCTACAATAGACTACTGGCATTTCTGGTCACAATGTGTCTGTTCACAATTATACTGAATTTTATTTAATTTTATCAACAGTTTACAAATAACCTGATTGCGATTTTCATGATGCAGAACTGAATATCCTGTAGTAATAATGTATGTTTCTGTTTTACAGCACCAGAAGTATTAAAGAGTAAAGGCTACAATAGGTCGCTGGACATGTGGTCTGTAGGAGTTGTAGTTTATGTCAGGTAATACGCCAGATACTTCAAATCTTTATTAGGATTATAATGTGGTTGTTCTATGTAGTACAGCTTTTATAGAAACCACACTGAATAGTTTCAATTAAGGCGTTTCTATAGTTTTGATGTTGGAGGAAACGTGAGCTTAGAGGAAGAGCCGGGTAGCTCCATACATACTGTTTTATGTTTTAAACACTCATCCATGCTGGGATGGTAAAACTATTTCGCCTCTCATCGCTGGAGTTGATCCCCACTCAGGGGCTCGACTTGTCAAGTGAGAATGTGTCTATTCTTACAGATAATGGGAAGGTATACAGTACTGGTTCTACACAGGAAAAATAGGGTGGTCTGCATTTACCTGAAAAAAATCATATATGGCCAACATGTGCTGAAGATGACGTAAAACACCAAACTAAGTGTTTTGAAAACAAGTTTGGAGTACAATACTACATATTAAATCAGTGTTTCCAGAGGATTTGTATGCTTTGTACATTCAGTTAAATACTTGTTCTGCCAGGAGCTGACAGAACTTCAAGAACCAGTCAAAAAAATGTATGGTGTGATTGTTTTCCACATTGAACACATAATGTTGCATGTAATCATTACGTGGTCCGAGTATTAACTTTCATACCCCATCCAACCCTTCTCCAAGAAGCAAAAACGCGGTTAGCTGGGGTATGAAATAAAACCTTAATTTCGACTTAAAAAGTTTTCATATTGTAAAATTAAAACAGTTAATAGGTAATTTTGAACAGGTCGTATTTTTTTCAGTAAAATGTTTTTAAACGTGTTTTATTGTCTAAATATCCGTTATAAAATCCTGCTACTATAAGCTTTCCCATCGCATAATGGAATTAAGACAGGACCACGTAATGTTTCTTCATGTGAAAATAACAATATGCTCACATTGGGAAAACTGCAAGTAATGTAAATAAATATATGCGATGTACAATTTAAGAGTAACAGTCTCTTGGAAGTTGCCATCTCATACATAACCAATAATGTTTTCTGTTGAAACAGGTTTTCTGCCCAAGCATAACCAATGTTTTCTTCCCAAACATACCCGATCATGTTTTCAGCCCGATCATATTTTCTACCCAAGCATAACCGATAGTGTTTTCTGCCCAGACATAACCAATTGTGTTTTCTGCCTAAGCATAACGGATCATATTTTCTGCCCAGACAATACCGATCATATTTTCTGCGCAAGCATAACCGTTCATACTTTCTGCCCAAACATTACCGATCATGTTTTCTGCCCAAGCATTACCGATCATATTTTCTGCCCAAACATTACCGATCATGTTTTCTACTCAAATATTACCGATCATATTTTCTGCCCAAACTTTACCGATCATGTTTTCTACCCAAGCATTACCGATCATATTTTCTGCCCAAATATTACCGATCATGTTTTCTGCCCACACATAACCGATCATATTTTCTGCCCAGACATTACCGATCATGTTTTCTGCCCAGACATAATCGATTGTGTTTTCTGCCCAAGCATTACCGATCATATTTTCTGCCCAAACATTACCGATCATGTTTTCTGCCCAAGCATTACCGATCATGTTTTCTGCCCAAACATTACCGATCATATTTTCTGCCCAAACATTACCGATCATGTTTTCTGCCCAAGCATAACCGATCATATTTTCTGCCCAAACATTACCGATCTTGTTTTCTACCCAAGCATAACCGATATTGTTTTCTGCCCAAAAAGCATAACCGATCATATTTTCTGCCCAAACATTACCGATCATATTTTCTACCCAAACATTACCGATCATATTTTCTGCCCAAACATTACCGATCATATTTTCTGCCCAAACATTACCGATCTTATTTTCTGCCCAAGCATTACCGATCATATTTTCTGCCCAAACATTACCGATCATGTTTTCTGCCCAAGCATAACCGATCGTATTTTCTCCCCAAACATTACCGATCATGTTTTCTGCCCAAACATTACCGATCATATTTTCTGCCCAAACATTACCGATCATATTTTCTGCCCAAGCATAACCGATATTGTTTTCTGTCCAATCATTACCGATCATGTTTTCTGCCCAAGCATAACCGATCATGTTTTCTGCCCAGACATAACCATCATGTTTTCTGCCCAAGCATTACCGATCATATTTTCTGCCCAAGCATAACCGATATTGTTTTCTGTCCAAGCATTACCGATCATGTTTTCTGCCCAAGCATTACCGATCATGTTTTCTACCCAAGCATTACCGATCATGTTTTCTGCCCAAGCATTACCGATCATGTTTTCTACCCAAGCATTACCGATCATATTTTCTGCCCAGACATAACCATCATATTTTCTGCCCAAGCATAACCGATATTGTTTTCTACCCAAACATTACCGATCATGTTTTCTACCCAAGCATTATCGATCATGTTTTCTACCCAAACATTACAGATCATGTTTTCTACCCAAGCATTACCGATCATATTTTCTGCCCAAATATTACCGATAATGTTTTCTGCCCACACATAACCGATCATATTTTCTGCCCAGACATTACCGATCATGTTTTCTGCCCAGACATAATCGATTGTGTTTTCTGCCCAAGCATTACCGATCATATTTTCTGCCCAAACATTACTGATCATGTTTTCTGCCCAAGCATTACCGATATTGTTTTCTACCCAAACATTACCGATCATGTTTTCTGCCCAAGCATAACCGATCATGTTTTCTACCCAAACATTACTGATCATGTTTTCTACCCAAGCGTTACCGATCATGTTTTCTGCCCAAGCATAACCGATCATGTTTTCTACCCGAACATTACCGATCATGTTTTCTACCCAAACATTACCGATCATGTTTTCTACCCAAGCATTACCGATCATATTTTCTACCCAAACATTACCGATCATGTTTTCTACCCAAACATTACCGATCATGTTTCCTGCCCAAGCATAACCGATCATGTTTTCTACCCAAACATTACCGATCATGTTTTCTGCCCAAACATTACCGATCATGTTTTCTCCCCAAACATTACCGATCATGTTTTCTACCCAAACATTACCGATCATGTTTTCTGCCCAAGCATAACCGATCATGTTTTCTACCCAAACATTACTGATCATGTTTTCTACCCAAGCATAACCGATATTATTTTCTACCCAAACATTACCGATCATGTTTTCTGCCCAGACATAACCATCATGTTTTCTGCCCAAGCATTACCGATCATATTTTCTGCCCAAACATTACCGATCATGTTTTCTACCCAAACATTACCGATCATATTTTCTGCCCAAACATTACCGATCATGTTTTCTGCCCAAGCATAACCGATCATATTTTCGGCCCAAACATTACCGATCATATTTTCTGCCCAAACATTACCGATCATGTTTTCTGCCCAGATATTACCGATCATATTTTCTGCCCAAACATTACCGATCATGTTTTCTGCCCAAGCATAACCGATCATATTTTCTGCCCAAACATTACCGATCCTGTTTTCTGCCCAAACATAACGGATATTGTTTTCTGCCCAAGCAAAACCGATCATATTTTCTGCCCAAACATTACCGATCATATTTTCTGCCCAAACATTACCGATCATGTTTTCTGCCCAAGCATAACCGATCATGTTTTCTGCCCAAACATTACCGATCATGTTTTCTGCCCAAACATTACCGATCATATCTTCTGCCCAAACATTACCGATCGTGTTTTCTGCCCAAGACGAACGGATCATGTTTTCTGCACACGCATAACCGTCGTGTTCATTATATGATGTTTTATGATTATCGTTGACAGTTTAAGTGGTACATTCCCGTTTAATGAAGATGAGGAGATCAGTGACCAGATACAGAATGCTACCTTCATGTACCCACCCACACCATGGAAAGAAGTCTCGCAAGAAGGTATGCCTTACATACTGTAATAAACATCATCTGAGTGAAACATAGCCTGGCATTTTCATTTTAAATCTCAAAACAATTAACGAAGAGAGATAAAAACAACATACCAACATTTATACCTAAATATGTTTGTTGAAACAAAATTGATAATTTCTTGTTGCTTTGATATATTTTTTTGATATTTTACAATAACTTATACATTGTGTTTAGAAGGAAGATTGAGGGGCATTTGAAAAGTAGGAGTCAGCAACAATAATTTGCATGATTTTGATTCAATTTCATCAATTAATATATTAAAGGGGTTGATGCACTTTTTTCAAACACGATTTATATAAATGGGCTTTGAAAAACTTGAAAAATCTGAAAGAATTATCAAAATGCCATGAAAAATAAAGGAGATATGGTCTATTGAAAATTTGCAAAGAACATAAATGGAGGTGGCTATCTTGGAACGATGACGTCATCGCGCCTTTTTACCATATATGGCATATTGACAAAATACATTTTAAAGCAAAGAAAACCACTGCAAATTGATTAAAAATAAATATACAGATGTAAAATCTATAAATTGTGTGCTTATTTTTCATTTGACATTGTAACATTATACCATATATGGTAAAAAGGTGTGATGACGTCTTCGTTCCAAATTGGTCCATTTAAGTTGCAATAGATCATATCTCCTTTATTTTTCATGACATTTTGATTATTCTTTCAGCTGTTTTCAAGTTTTTCAGAGCCCTTTAAAATAAACCTTTTAAAAATTTACAAAATAGTGCATCAACCCCTTTAAATGAAAAATGATCAAATGCATAACATGTGATTTTTTGTTTGTTTTATATTTTGGGCAAGAAAGTGCACAATCATATCATACAGAGGTGGGTGGGTACGGGGAGTGGGGAGGGGCTGACATTGGGAATTGTAGTGCTCTTAAGTAGAGAACCTGTTGCAAAATTTAATCACTGTGGGCTAACAATTTTATACACCTAATGCCCTTTCATATACTGTGTAGAAGATATGTGCATACTTTAAAAAATAATGATAGTCCATTATAGATGAGTTCCATTCTGGTCGACTTTGATCTCTATGGGGAACATACATAACAGCTGAAAAATTGCTGTTGCTGCAAGATTTAGAGTTCGGGGTATAGCTGACTTAACTGAACTATATGTGTCAGTTGTTTGGTTTACATGCAAAATTAAGACTTGAGAGTGTTTGTGCTCTCTTCCAATACTGCACACAGTCAGTAATGATCATCGTGGCACGTGCCTGGTGGTGGGTGCTAGGTGAAGTTTGGCATCAGCTCAGGGGGTACCTCATATTTTGGCATCAGCTCAAGGGGTACCTCATATTTTGGCATCAGCACAAGGGGTATCTCATATTTTGGCATCAGCTCAAGGGGTATCTCATATTTTGGCATCAGCTCAAGGGGTACCTCATATTTTGGCATCTGCTCAAGGGGTACCTCATATTTTGACAGCAGATCAAAAGAGGATGGGACTGAAAAATGGCCTCAGGATTTTGCAAAGTACAGAAAATGTGACCAGAGGAATCTCAATGAAATTATCACAAAGAATAAAACTTTATTTCTTTAAACCAGATTCATAGGAAGACAACAAAGTCTGAATCAGAAGAAAGTAACAAAAATATATAGATATATAGATAACACATAGGTCCAGAACTATAAGAAGGTTTATATACGTTTTATAGTTCTAATTCACAGTGACACACACTAGTACCACCACATCCATGTTACAGTAAAGTTGTATACACAAATAACAATCCAACAAAAGTCTAACCTAAGTTATAGACAGCACACTTGTAAGGACATGGGACAAAAACAAACTAACGAATGAAGCAGTTTCAAATGAAACCCCGTTGATCACTACTTTTCAAATGCCTTTGAAAGATGGAATGTATTTGCCAGTTTTTGTATCATTAAAATAGCTATGTGGCAATTTACAGGTGTGAGACCATACGTAGGCCTTAAAAGCTTCATATGGTCCAGTTCATGGTATCACATCAGTTTTGTGTGAGACCTTTAAATTTAAGTTGAATCCATTATGATAAAAAACAGTAATGCAAAGAATATATGTATTTATTAATATCACTTGTTTGTTTTATAAAATTAGATATGCTGGAATGGTTTCAATATTATACATTCATTATGATATTGTCTATATCTGGTACTGGTACATTATGATATTGTCTATATCCGGTACATAATGATATTGTCTATATCTGGTACTGGTACATTATGATATTGTCTATATCTGGTACATAATGATATTATCTATATCTGGTACTGGTACATTATGATATTGTCTATATCCGGTACATAATGATATTGTCTATATCTGGTACTGGTACATTATGATATTGTCTATATCCGGTACATAATGATATTGTCTATATCTGGTACATAATGATATTGTATATATCTGGTACATTATGATATTGTCTATATCTGGTACATAATGATATTGTCTATATCTGGTACATTATGATATTGTCTATATCTGGTACATTATGATATTGTCTATATCTGGTACTGGTACATTATGATATTGTCTATATCCGGTACCTAATGATATTGTCTATATCTGGTACATTATCATATTGTCTATATCTGGTACATAATGATATTGTCCATATCTGGTACATTATAATATTGTCTATATCTGGTACATTATGATATTGTCTATATCTGGTACATTATGATATTGTCTATATCTGGTACATTATGATATAGTCTGTATCTGGTACATTATGATATTGTCTATATCTGGTATATTATGATATTGTCTATATCTGGTACTGGTTCATTATGATATTGTCTATATCTGGTACATTATGATATTGTCTATATCTGGTACATTATGATATTGTCTATATCTGGTACATTATGATATTGTCTATATCTGGTACATTATGATATTGTCTGTATCTGGTACATAATGATATTGTCTATATCTGGTACATCATGATATTGTCTATATCTGGTACATCATGATATTGTCTATATCTGGTACATTATGATATTGTCTATATCTGGTACATTATGATATTGTCTATATCTGGTACATTATGAAATTGTCTATATCTGGTACATTATGTCTGTATCTGGTACATTATGATATTGCTTATATCCGGTACATTATGATACATTATGATATTGTCTATATCCGATACATTATGATATTGTCTATGTCCGAAATATTATGATATTGTCTACATCGGGTATGTTATGATACATTATGATATTGTCTATATCCGGTACGTTATGATACATTATGATATTGTCTATATCCGGTACATTATGATACATTATAATATTGTCTATATCCGGTACATTATGATACTGTCTGTATCCGATACATTATTATATTGTCTATATCTGCATGTATGTCCTCATGGTAGATACTTATTTTACCTTTATCTGGTACATTATCTGATTCATTGATACATTATGCATGTATTCTGGCACGATATTTGGTATGTTATGCATGTTGGGGAATTGGTTCATATTAAACAATTTAGTCTGTACCAAGTGTAATTTTGGCAGTGTTTATTTACTGGTGAGTTTGGCAGTGAAGTCTCTGAGGGCCAAAGTAAACTGGACGTAATATAACTGTATTAACTAGCCTGTAGTAGAGCATATCTATTACATGTTGAATTATTTGGAATATGTCACTTTTCTGTTAATATGTCAATCCGTTAATATGTCAATCCATCTTATCAGTATTGAAACACTACATGGCAAATCTACCTGTACTTCAAAGAAAACAGGGAGACATATGTTCCTGATATAAAGTTTTATACTTTGCTTATTCTGGTTAAGGTTTAGGCTAAATTCTGTAACTAAGCTCCGATAGCGATATATCAGTACTTAACGTACACCTGAACAGTAGGTCACCTTGACGGACCTTGCTTACGGTTAAAGATTTGCAGGTGAAAAGGTTCTAGGTCCATTCTGCATATTTTTTATTTCGATGTAAATAGAGGGGCGACCTGGAATGTTCAGTCCTGTTGGTGCCATACAACTTCTTCGTGTTGTCAAAAACCCAAACTCAACACCCTGCAACTCCACTCATTTAGACAAAGGGTGACTGGACTGATATGCATATAACGGATAAATTTACACTGACATTATCGCATACACTAATCCATTTTGTCGACATTTAAAATTAAAATGTATTATTATATCATTTTACTATGTAAGCAACATATTCAGTTGGACTTAGGACTAAGGCATGGACTTATTTTTTACTATGTTTGTAACATATTCAGTTGGACTTAGGACTAAGGCATGGACTTATTGTTTACTATGTATGTAACATATTCAGTTGGACTTAGGACTAAGGCATGGACTTATTGTTTTGATATAAGGGCTTAGGCATGGACTTATTGTTTTAATATAAGGGCTTAGGCATGGACTTATTGTTTTAATATTAGGACTAAGGCATGGACTTATTGTTTTAATACAATGACTAAGGCATGGACTTATTGTTTTAATATAATGACTAAGGCATGGACTTATTGTTTTAATATAAGGACTAAGGCATGGACTTATTGTTTTAATATAAGGACTAAGGCATGGACTTACTGTTTTAATATAAGGACTAAGGCATGGACTTATTGTTTTAATATAAGGACTTAGGCATGGACTTACTGTTTTAATATAAGGAATTGGGCACAAGTGCATGAAAAGGTGAAAAAGTGGGGATTTGGGTTATATTGAATTTAATGTACTGTATTTAGCAGTGGAATTCTACATATCGTATAATTATCAGTGTGTGATTGCATGACTTCAAGTCTCTTCGATTTGTAACATGTAGTTTGCTATTTTACCTGTCAAAAACACGTTTTACCTATAGTATGGCATTGTCTCGCCGTCTGTATGTCTGTTTGCAATGGCTTGTCAACCTAACTTCTACTTCAGGTGTCATAAAAATGGAGAGGTTAACAACATCAAACAAGGATGTTTCCACATCTTAGTCAGATTATTTTTTAGGAGTTTTGCCCCATATTTGTATTTTTAATGACTGACATATTGCGTGCCGTTTGTGGCTGTCTTAAATTGTGATATGTTATTGCTGAATATCCATTGTTAAGCCTTGTAAATAGATATGTTCATTGCTTTATTTTATATATTATATTGCTTGTCAATCTGTGGGTGATAATGTCATGTTTGCATGTCAAGTTCCTTAAAGGCTGATCAGGCTGTTAAACTATTTAACTGATTTAAACCTAATTTTGTGTGGTACAGTATGTAGTAAAATATACTACTCAAAATTTGCTAAGGATCATTTTGCTGTCTAAATTTCTTGCTGAAATAAATAGCATTATTTCTATCTTACATGCAATTATTTATGGCAGTGTATGGTCATGTGATCTCATGACTTGATTCAAATTGTGGAATTGTTGAAGTATCAATGAAATTAATATCGTTATTGTGAGTTACTTCTAATACAATTATATGGAAGAATAGAAGTGATCCTTAGCAAATTTTGAGTAGTATATATAACCACCAAGGGGTGAAATAGATCTATGAAATGTCTGTAAATCTTTTTTATCGGTATGAACCAAAATATCTGCATAAGTTGATAATTACATAAACATCAATGTTTATATATAAATAGACTATTTTGCCCTGCTGTGCAGCATTTACTGGGCAACAAAACAATACCGGTGATTGTTTGTCTACATGAGCATTCGTGATACAGTTCTGAAAAGAATAACTTGAAATCTTAAGCAAAGTCTTATCTTGTTCCATTATTTGGGATAGCATAATTCGGTTAGTCATTATTAAAGAGAAGACTTTGTTAAAGTGTTCATTTGATGTTTTAACAAGGCTATTCAGCCTTAAGGTTTCAATGCCTGAAGGTAAAACATGCGTACATTATATACCTCAAATAATTTTCTCCCATTCAAATGCAGTATTGTTATTTGTTTTGCAGCCATATTTTACATAAAGCATATATTGAGACTGAATCATCGAGACAGACCATCAGTCATGCAAGGTTTACAACACCCATGGCTATCTCAGGTGCAAATATCCACCAATCACAGACACATTCTAAAAATAGAATATATTTCCCACAATGCAACTGTCTTGTATTTTGTAAAGCTGAGAAGAAGGGTAAAATAAATAAAATGATTACTGGAAAAGTTGATAACTGCACATTTTATGTCAAACAATGCCATATTTTACCTGGATGTATCTTCATTGAGCTTCAGGTAATGAATGTAAAAAGATAAACAAAAATAATGCTATATCCTTATTTCATTCTCAGTTTAAGATGATATTCATTTTCAAAACATTTAATGCCTGAGACTTAATATACATTTTGATTTGGCAACAGAAATAGTAATATTTCAGCTTAGATCGGCTTTCTGTAATTGACCTATGTTATTTTAATATATTCTGTCTGATCACTTTGCATTGTACAAAATGTTGCAATTCTACAGAGCGTTACTGTTGCTTCATTAACGTTGCCGTTTTTCCATATTCTGCATTTCTAGCTGTAGATGGCCACTTTTTACCATGAGAAAATATACACCTATTTATACACAGCCCTTTATATTATTTAACAACAGACCAAGAAAGAATCTTCATCTGTTATATTATTTTCATAACTTTTGCTTAACCTGAAAACAAGAATACACAGTCAATCTGTATATGTTGTGAATATAAATATGATGTACATATACAATGGCTGGTGTATAGGCTATGTGTGTGCGTTCTCTAGTGGCCTTTCTTTCATTGACTGCCTTGTCTTGCCTATCACATGTTATGCTAGCATGATTGCCTTCTGAAAGCCTAGTACAGTTAATGTATAGACACTCATTCCTACCGCCTACACTGAAATTTTAATTCAGCATAGCTATAGCAGGAGAATTTGGCAAATGATACTTTTCTGTCTAAAAGCATGTTTCCGTTAATTGATTTAGACTATGGTTATTAGTTATCAAACATGCATACTGTATAATTCCTAATAAACATTTTTGAAAAGGTGGGGTGGGTGCGTTTATTTGAGACCAAAAAGATAATTAATTAACCTTTAAATCGGACATTATTTAATGATTTTCTTTACCAAGAAAACCGAAGTCCACATGTCAAACAATCAATTAATGCATCGGATTTTAAGTTTTCTGGTGATTTTGTATGTTCCATTGTGAATGAAGCATGCAGCATTTCTGAGACTCGAGATGAAGTGAAAACTAAAGGGTCAGAGAAGACAGCAACTAAAATTCATTTATCAATGTACAGTGGGTAATGTTTGTCAAACAAAGTATTTATGTTAGAAATATTGATGAAATCACGGAAATTTCGCCTTTAATTACTCTTTATTTTTGTAGAAATTCCTCTTAAAAAAAACCTATAATTTACTAAAAACCAACCTGTATAAAAACCTTTATTTTTATCTGAGCCTGCTAGGAGACCCGCTGAAAACAAAATTTAAAAAAAAAGTAAAGCTCCTGCCTATTCCATATATTTGCAAAATAGGATTGAGTTTTTCTAAACATTAATTTTACGTGACTTCACGTGTTTGTGCACTAACCTGTATTCGCACACTTACCACACTAACCTCTCTTGCATATTCTGTTGCTTATACTTACCTCTAGAATGTATTGTGTTCTTACCTTAACATCTGCGAAAACATTTCAGCATACAGTCATATTCTGCAATCAGAACAAAGTATTTGAAGTATGGAACACAGAATTTTGTATATTTAACTGGTTAGATACATGTATCAAGGGGTGATCGCAAAACTGTGGTATCTTATTTTTATATATACATAGTTACCATTGTTTTCCGTTCACCTCTCAAGTTTCCCCGAGAACGACAGGGATTACATACATGTACATGTCTTGCCCAACCTGGTAACTGGATGACAAATTCATGTGTACATATATACAGAGTTAAATAATTATTATTTATTTAAGTTTGCACTTAGATCTCTTACAGTGTGGATTTAGACAGAGAAAATGGATTGGTAGCTCATTTGATCGAATACATATAATTTGACCTATTTTATTTATCACTTTCTTTTGATGATTATTATGGGTGTGTAAGTCAGGCCCATGCCTCAAAGGTCAAGGTCATACTTAGGGGTCAGAGGTTAACGGTATATTAGTTCATGTATATAGTGGCAACGATCTTGTCTCCTTTTTAACTGATCTTGGCACCTTGACTGAAGTCAAAGCAGAACCATCTGGATGGCCAAAATCGACAGTTATTTGTTCAAAAAAATGTACTACACTTGTGTATTTAATTTATTTCTATTACACATACTCAGAGGAATCTGCTAATTTTTCTGCTAATTTATGAACTGTGGCAACGGTAGCAACATATGTATATTCTCCATCCCAGCTTACTTCGGGCCCAATCCAAGCTCTCTGTCTAAATCCGCTCTTCTGTATCCATAGCAACAAGTACTCGCACACACTCCTAACCATTGTCATGTTTTTGTTGTTTACAGCGATAGACCTGATCAGTAACCTACTGCAGGTTAAAATGAGAAAGCGTTTCACCGTTGACAAATCTCTCTCACATGTCTGGCTACAGGTGACAATATTTTTACAATGCTTATAATTATACCCTGTTCTTTTCATTGAAAACTCAATGCCTAATTCTGGGCTACGGATATTTGTTAGTGCCAGAACCTGTCGAAAAACATATGGGGTTCCGCCTTATTTTGCAAGCTTTGGGTATATAAATGCATTCATGACGAGCAGATGGTTTCTTGTCCTGGGACTGTCTCTCAGACAATTTTAAGCTCTACCGGTGCAATGTTGCATTGTCCGTTACAAGGACAAGGTCACTGTTACTAAAAACAGAAAATAGCTTCCACTCAATAACTTTTGTTAGGAATGGGATATTGCGATGAAACATGCTGTGTTGGTAGCTTATATGGAAAGGAAGCTTGGGATTGCATTTGAGATTATCCAATAGAGAGATATAGGGGTGTTTGGACCTCTTGTTCTTTAAGCATTGATTTGATACTAAAGAATTTATGTCTTGAGACAAATTAATTTGGAGACTGATTACCGGACGCGAAGAAACACAGTATTTATTAAGGTCAAACTGCTATTGGTCAACTAATACACCATGCTATTGCCAATGTACAATATCAAATAATTAACAACATCTTCGCCAGGATCGTTCCAAACACTACATATTTTACCCACTGAGGTCTATCATGTAGTAGAAATTGTTGGACTGTAAATAAGACTGGAGCACCTCGTGGCCGAGACAATAAAAACGCTATGTCTAAAAAAAAGTTCTCGCCTCTCACTGCCACGGGTTCGAATCCCACTGGGAACTTGACTTGTCATTGACGAGTGTCGATTCTTATGGATGGCGGGAGATTTACAGTACTGGTTCTACCCAGGAAAAATGAGGTGGTTTACTTCTACCAAAAAAATAAATAGACCATGAAATATGGCCTAACATGTGCTAAAAGTGGTGTAAAACACCATTCAGACAAATAAATACTATCTGTAACTTATGCAGATGGTTTGAAAGTTACAAATATGTCAAATAATGTTCTTTAATTTTTTAAACTTTAATCAAGGGTTTAAAAAGAAAAAAACAAAACATTTGCATCAGATTAACATTACTAGTATTAAATTAGAATTATAGTACCCAGGGTATAATGGCAACATGTATCCAAAATTATAAATAACATACTTTTCCTTTATGGAACTTCAGCAACTTTAACACTTCTACCGTTTGAGATGCACGAGATGCACGAGCTACACAGGGGCTCATGTAATCTAATGATGACCTAATCTGACTTGGGTTGGTTTACAATACAAATAATGCTTACTAAACAATAATCTTTAATATTAGAAGTGTGCCTTCAAATAGTGTTCATACCAAGAGATTTGATGACTATAATCAAAAACTTTTAACAGTTTTGAGTTAAAGTTGTGGACTAGATCTGTATATGTTGTTTAATATATTCTTCCACATTGTTAAAATTTGTGTTTGCTTAAGTAAGCTTTAAGGTGAAAATTTTGTTCATTTGAAGTCATTTTACAAAATTAATAGTAATTTACTGTCAGTAAGAAGGGAATGAAAGTTTATGTGATTAATTCTTCTTTTATCCTTCATCTCCCTATGAGATGACCATACGATTGTTAAACGGGATTTCACACCCCATTTCCTTCATCCTGCACATTGTATTCATAATAAATTTTATAGCTCTCATAGCCTTTAAATAAATTTATAAATTCTATCTTTAAATAATTCCATATTAATTATATTTTACTTCTGTTCTGTTTTCTAATCTTTTTCGAACCTCCAAATACAGGATTACCAAACATGGTGCGATTTACGGAAGTTGGAGCAGGCTGTCGGCCAGCGTTATCTCACTCACGAATCTGACGACGAACGGTGGGAGACCTATCGCCGAGAGAAAAATATGAAAGAATGGCAGGATGTTGGACAAAAAGGTGTGAATGAAAAGTATAACCTGAGCAAGTCACGTGATCGTAACACTTCTGGTACCTCAGTATCATGACTAGATGTCGATATTGTAGCTGTTGTCTGATTGGTTATCTCAAATGTGTTCCTTCCTCTCAATGGTGTATATTGTTGACATGTGACCTTTCAGTGCATTTTATGTCATGGATTCTGAGTGCCAGCTTCAGTGTTGGTACATTTGTTGATGTTGGGGGTGGTTTATTTTAAAAGTTAACCACATTCATAATAATAGAAACACTTCCAAATTTTTACACTTTATGTAGTGAGAAACTGATGCATTTTATCTCATAATATATGTTGTGCAAACAATTTTAATTTTTAAAAACGCTGTATATCTGAGACAATATTATGTAAGTTATTTTCAGGAAACTGCCGCTCCTCTTAATTGCCAGAACTTCCATTAAGTTTACATGCTGCTGTTCAAAAATATGCAGGAAGCTCTTATTTACTGGGTACAAACTAAACATCCTGGTTAAACTTTTGTAAACTCAGAGTCAAATTTGTACTGGCAATGTTAATGCCATGATCAGCTATTGTCAGTCCAAACTGACTACTGGAGGCCTTTATCTGTTCAAGTACCCAAAAATGCATTCCATGAATTCACAATTCACACTTTATATTGTGCATTCAGAATTTTATCATTCGTTTTGTACAAATTGATAAAAATAATTGAATTCATTTTAAAGGGACACACAGCAGTCTTGGATTTACCAAGCATTCAAATTAGTGTCTCAATTTATTAGTGAACATGTGCAGGGATCAAAGGGGCAGAGGCGTTTGTTTTTATTTGTCAGCCTTTAGGGACAGTTCTAGTTTATTCAGCATCATTTTGACTTTAAACCTGCTTACATATAATTAAATAAAATGTTGAGTTTGATTTTTATTAGGTTCAAATATATTGTTGGTGCAATATTGTCAAGAGTTAATAATATGCAAAACAAAAAGTGCTTTATACTATTCTCATAATTAATATTAAAGGGTCCTCCAAATTGAAAAATAAAGTGATTTTAAATGAAAGCTTATTATAAAAGAAGTTCAATGTCATCGTCCGTTTCCTCAAATACCGTTGATAAATGCAAGTTTTACAGGTATGAAGTTTACCTGTACACAAAAAAAATGGTGCGCGATCGATCTTCGGAAAATGACGTCATAAGGGACGACCAATCACATCTTCCGTACAAACTACCTAATTTACATAATCAATTATGGCGCGTATCTATGTGTAAACAAACCGTTACTCTTGTTGGATGTCCATTTTTCTCATATAGCCTAAGTGTTTTAAACTCTGGAATATTATTGATGTGTTCGTGTCTTCATCATGGTGTAAAGGTGCTCATTAAGCTTTTGTAGAAAAAGTAAACAGGAAGGCAGTGTAAGTCTACACACATTTCCATGTTGCCGTCATCGAACTAAATGGATTGAACTTGTTTTTCAAAACGGTGTCAAATGGAATTTTTCAGAGCCCTCTCGCGTATGTTCGGACCATTTTACTGAGAAAGATTTTGATGACTCTTATGAAACGAAAAAGAGATTACATTTACTCTATCAGTTCAGACGGGATAACATAATATTTTTTTTGGTGTCCGGAAATATAACTTTCCAAAATTAATTCATATTTGCCAATGTATTCGACGGTAAGTATTTTTAACTGTGATGTTCGGGGCAATCTCACCTTCGTTGTTTACGGTTATTACGAAAATCCATCCATTAATGATCACTTATTGGTAATTATGCGGCTATTCTATAAACTGTCTAAAATCACGGTACTCAACTTGGGCAAACAGTAAAACCTGTGAAATCAGTACACCGAGACACACTTTACACGCGGGTAGAGTGGGTTTTGCGGTGAGAGAGCGGTACACTGTTTGATCTGTGGAACTGTCACGTTCTAGTCACAAGTGTAGTTATATATTGGCTAATGCGGACTGTGTAATAGTATACTGGGCTATATGCGATTCAATCCACAACAGTGAACTAATAAAAAAATGTGTAAACAATGAACTAATGAACAATTATGACATCTAGTTTATTATATTAAATTATTATATTTTGTTTGAAATGTAGCAATGAACTTTATTGAATAATGAGACAATGCAATTTTAAAACATGTTGATTATTTTATTACAAAATAAAAACATACAAGGTATTGCAGAAAATAAATTAAAATTATAAAATAGTCGTATTCTTTATCCATTTAATTGCACCATCATGTTATTCCTCAAATCGAAGCTAAAAAACAAAACATGCCATGCTTATAGTATGAAATAATAAATAGTTCATGTGTCTGTACAAACAGACAACAAATCGCACAGCACTTTACCTGTGTGAGCGAGACCGTATTTTTTTGCTGGTAATGCCAGATAATGGAATGGCCCACTACACACTAGCTACGACAGCGACAACACAAAACAACCCGTAACACCTACATTGGAATGGTTTTACCTGGTTTAGACAATTGTTTCAACACGCGCCTGACCGATTACACAAAATTATAGCATGGGTCAGTAATAATGTAATTGTTTCAAAACGGCTCGTTAATAACAGTAAAAAATCTCGATCAATTTCTTTTTATTTAATTGCATCAAACAAGTTACAATTAAATTCATTGAAGTATATTCTGCTGCCTCTGTTGGTAATTATCGAGATGCAATCAGCAATTAGAAGTCGTTGATCGTAATTTTAACCTATCATTTTCGGCGAATAATTCATCTTTTTCCGATGTCCGAATTTATAAAAACATCAAAACTATTGAAATAAGATTGATTTCTTAATATGTCCAAGCACTAGTTTTATTATTTTCTTCAATTAATTAGGTGTCCGGAATTAATGAGTGTTCATTGAGTAAATACAGTAGGTATCAAAACTTAAAACCAATGCTGAAACCTGACGCAATTCACCGATTCTCCGATTTGCAGACCCACAGACGGAGACACAGTCACAGGATGAAGACATTGAAAAATCTAATATCATGAGTTTATTTGTATTATTCGTTTATTGTTTTCATTTATTCTTTATACGCTCAGAATCAAAGTGGATGGTGTACACAAAATGTTGATTGTCCACTTCGCTCGCATTGTTTACTTGGTTTGTGTCCGCCATTTTGGTTTCTAACGAACCATAGTTAATGCGTGACGTCAACGGGGTTTTTCCATTCGGCTGTTTCCGTGAAACCTCAGTTACGTTTCCGTGACAGGTGTGTATTAGGGGCAAATGTGCCGTATGGATTCGTGATTTACCGATGAACGAATAGGTTTACGATTTTGACCGAAGTATTTTTAGAAACTGCTAATCATTATCTTTGTAATACAAAGGAAAGTTATTTCAATTTGGAGGACCCTTTAACGATTGAACAAATGCAAGTTATGTAGAAAAACTAACCGGATGCCGTGATTTCTTTTTCACCATGTGTCGCTTAAAAAATACATTCATCTGCATTCCACTGCATTTGAATTTCAGCGTTTGCGTTTGTTTTAGAATGCATTCAGCGTTAAAGCATTTTTTAAAAATGCATTTAGTGTTGGTATTTCATTAAGTGCATTGATCGATCCATGTGCATGCCATTTGCATTTTGAATGTGTTCCATATGAGCTCTGTCTGCATTCCATTTGCTTGTCGTTAGCGCCTATTTGAGGTACTTGAACAAAGAAAAGCCTATAAAAATGTCAATACATGTATACGGATTTAATTTGTCTATGGCTTATCTCTTACGTAATAGACAACGTCATTAAAAAATTAAATTTTCTTTGAAATAAAACCTCAGTTTACAGCAATCTAAACTAAATCACAGATTCAGTTTTTGGAGAAATTTCTATAAAAGAAATAAAATATTTCAGTCGGTTTATTTTTGAACGCTACTTTTGTTTTCCAAGCTTTTATAGTTCCCAAGATTTAGTGTTATGGCGATGGCAAATAATTTAACAAAACACAATTATTTAAATGTTTGTCTTGTATATTCTATTGTTTTCTAGGTGCTGATAGTTTGGTGGCATTATTGTGTTGGCTCAAACAAAAGGCAGCCTACGTTTCTTGATATAAGATTGTAGTCCTGATGTATTTAAATGAATCTTACAAAGTTTTAGGTGAAACTGATAGGGCTTAAGTTTGTAGATAATCAAAAGGCAACCTCTAAGTAACTAGATTAAGAAGTGTTAGATCAATACACTAGGAGGATAATATGGATGCCATCTCATATCGTATACCAGCAGGTTATATATGCCATCTCATGTCACATACCAGCAGGTCATATATGTCATCTCATGTCACTAATCAGTAGGTCATATATGCCATCTCATGGCACTAATCAGCAGGTCATATATGCCATCTCATGGCACATACCAGCAGATCATATATGCCATCTAATGCCACATACCAGCAGGTCATATATGCCATCTCATGTCACTAATAAGCTGGTCATATATGCCATCTCATGGCACTAATCAGCAGGTCATATATGCCATCTCATGACACATACCAGCAGATCATATATGCCATCTCATGTCACATAACAGCAGGTCATTATGTCATCTTGTGTCACTAATCAAAATATCATATATGCCATCTCATGTCACTAATCAGCAGGTCATATATGCCATCGCATGTCACATACAAGCATGTCATATATTTGTCATCTCATGTCACATACAAGCATGTCATATATATGTCATCTCATGTCACATATCAGGATGTCGTATGTATCATTTCAAGGTCAATTACATGTCATGTCCCATACCAAGATGTCGTACATATATGTCATGTCTTATTCAAACATAAACATGTCATATATACCTTCTCATTTCAGATACATACAAACATGTCATATATATACCATCTCATGTCACATACCGGGATGTCATCTATGTCATTTCATGCCACATGACAATAGGTCATTCTGGTGATATTTGATATACAGCTCTGTTGATTTATAAGCATTTTTCCCATTTCATACCAATATGCATTTAAGCCAGTCATTTATTGCGATCTTTTTGTGGCATTGCAGACATATAGAAATCACTTGAATTGCTGTCATGTCACCATGATTACAGCTGAATTTGTTGGGAGTAATCTGTCACACTGTACCGACAGTATTTTTTTATTAGTTTGTCCTGTGGACATTTAAATGCAACTGAACATCAGGTTAGTCCATCACAAGCTCTTATAAACAATATTTTAAAGGGACACATGGCAATCGAAGTCTCGATCAAGCATTAAAATTAGCCTCTTGATTTATTAATCCAGTATCATTTTGACTTAAACCTGCTTGCATATATTTAAATACAGTTTTAACTTTTTGACTTTTCTTCATTATTCTACCATAGGTTTGAAAATATTATCGGTGAAATGTAATCAACAGTTAGTAATATGCAAAAACAATTTGCTTTATTTAATTCTTAAAATTAAGATTATTATTTAATGATTGAACAAATGCAGTTCATGTAAAAAAAATAATAACGGGACGCAGCGAGTTTTTGAAAAATAAAGATTGCAGTGTGTCCCTGTAATAGGTATTTGCTATTCTGTGGTACTATACATGTACTTGAGTCACAAACGTGCTTTGTTAAATCAAAATAATAAGTAGTTATTGTTAAACATTTTTTAATCTTTTATCTTTTAATTTCT